>RJWJ010038838.1:0-14767 GCA_004363605.1 Indri indri
AAAGCATACCCTAAAATAAAATTTTACTTTAGGGGCCCAGCAGAAGAAGAGAGAATCTGACAATTCATTGAATTTATAGAGATACATAACAGAAGTTGCTTAGTTAAAAAGCAAAGATGATACTGGCTTATAAAAAATTATATATGCATTGTAAAAAACTGCCTGCTGTTTTACCCACCATCTCTGATGTGTATCATCTCCACTTCCTGTTCTGCCCGTAAGCCTTACACAATCGCGTGAAGACATAGGATATTTCATGGAGAGAAAAATTACGCACAAAGAGATGAGGTTGTAAACACAGGATGCATCCAGGGAAGTGTAACGATTTTTCATGGCTGTGGCAAAGTTTCTCTGCACATCACATGCACCTTTCACTGCTTGCTGTGATCGTAACCCTGAGCCCTGGCTGGCTTTCTCTGTCTTCCTTATTCCGTTATCCATAATCCCTGGATATTGGTCTGCATTGACTGAGAGTTTCCTTAGAGTTTCCTTCTCCAAAACTTCCTGGCGTCATCTTAAGCACACAACAACATCATTTTACTTAGAGCAGTGACTCTCCATCCAAGGTGATCTAGCTTCCCAGTGGACATTTGGCAATGTCTGGAGACATTTTTGGTTGTCACAGTTGTGGGGGGCAGGATGCTACTGACATCTAGGGAGGGAGGCCAGGTATGCTGCTAAACATCCTACAATACATGAAACAGCCCTCCACAACAAAGAATTATCTGGCCCAAAATGTCAATAGTGCTGAGGTTGAGAAACTAGAGCATCGAACTACTGTGGTAATGGGAATAAGGAGGAGGGCAGCAACATTAGCAATAAGAGTTTACAGATAGTTGCAAGTTTAGAGACCTGCTAATTAATCTCTGACTTATTAATGAAACAGTAATTGGGTAATTGGTCTTCTTGCCTCCTAGGTCTATTTTTAGGGTTGAGGCTAATCCTCACATGACGTTGTAAAGACTATTTTCTGCATGAAGAGCTCTTTTTGATTTTCTCATTCAGAAGAGTAATGGCTTCAGAACAACAAATATCCCTTTTCCCAATGTGGGAAATTTGTACTCCTGAAGGTGCAATGCTCAAGGCACTTCTATTTTCTTTCCGAGTGAGGAACACTGGGAAGATATGGGGCTTAAAGATACATGATCGTGCACAGTGGGCCTTATAAGCAGAGAAAAGGTATGTGATGTTACTCTGAAGGCATCGGGACTGGGCATTGAATCCTTTAAGGCTGAGAAATAACTTAATTCTCAGGATTCAGTTGAAAGCCTGGAGATCAGCTATAACCAAAAAACAAAAACAAAAACCTAGTAAAGTGACCTTTGAGGTAAAACAAGGAAACACGATGAGGGTTTGAACTAGGCAACGGTTGGCATGGAGCTTGAAGAAGGGGATTAATTGGAGGAGTAAGTTCAATGTGATTTAGATGTAAAGTTGAGAGTTAAAGGCTTTCTGAGTTGAATAAAATCATTAGTGCCACTCATCGAGATAAGAGATTTAAACATTTTCTTTGAACAGAAAAATGAAAATGTGAGACTAAAAGAAAATAGTATTTTCATTTTCTCACACAAACTAAATAGGTTGGAAATTTCCTATCTAGCCCTGTTTCCCAGGGGAGAAGACAAAAGTTTTGAGAAAGCAGGACAAATAAAAAATGAGTGTGAGACCTGTTGGTACCAGACATGAACTTACCCTTAATTAATTGATGTTTTCTTTTTCCAAATTTTTATTTTAGCTTTGTTTTTAACATAGGTGAGTCTGAAATTCCATGTTATTGCTGCTGTTATTGTCGATGTCAGAAGTCATAGATAACATCATTAGGTGCTTTGTCAAAAGTGCAAAGGATATGAATGGTATGGCTGCCTTTGAAAGTTGTGCTGCAGTCATAAAACTTAGTAAATATTGTTATCCTTAATTAATTAGTTCATTTATGAACATGGAAATAAATCTTTTGTATAGATATGTGAGAAGTAAGTAGCAGAACTCAACATCCTATTTATGATTAAAAAAACTAACCAAACTAGGAACTAAAGAGAACTTCCTCAATGGTATAAAGGGCATTTATGAAAATCTGATAGCTAATATCATACTGAATAACCGAAGACTTAAATGCTTTCCCTCTAAGTTCAGGATCAAGGCAAGAAGTCTGTTCTCACTACTGTTCAACATTATATGGGTGGTCCTAGTACATGTAGTAAGTCCAGAAAAGGAATTCAAGGTATGTAGATCAGAAAGGAAGATATAAATGTCTCTGTTTACAGATGGTATAATTTTCTAGGTAGAAAATCCCAAAGAATTTATTTTTAAAAAGTGAATGTAGCAAGGTAACGGGATACAACATTAATATGTAAAAGTAAATAGTATTTCTGTATGCTAATGATGAAAAATTATAAATTGAAATTTTAGAAGTACCTTTTACGGTAGTGCCAACAATATGAAATACTTTAGTGTAAATATAACAAAATTACACAAATTAATGAGAAAACATTAAAGAAGAATTAAAAGAATATACTCGTGGTTTAAAGGCTTAATATTAAGATGTCAGTTTTCTCCAAATCAATATATAGGTTGAACACAATTCCAATCAAGACCCAGCAGGCTTTTTTTTGGGGGGTAGAAATTGGCAAGCTTATTCTAAAATGTATATGGAAAAGCAAAGAAGATAGAATAGCTAAAAATATTTTGAAAAATAAAAACCAAGTTTGAGACATACTACCTGATTTTAACACTTCCTATATTATAAAAGTGCAGTTATCCAAGGCAATGTGGTATTGACATCAAGATAAACAGATGAACGGAAGAGAGTAGAGAGCCCAGAAATAGACCCACATATACGTGGTTGATTGACATGTAGTAGGACTGCCAAGCCAACCCAAAGGTGAAAGGATAATTCTTTTTAAGAAACAGTGTTGGAACAATTAGAATCCATTTGGAAAAAAGGAAAAAAAAAAAAAAAGAAGTTCAACTCATATGTCAAAGTATATACAAAAATTAATTCAAGAGTAATCATAGACTTAAATGTAAAACTACAACCTATAAAACTTCTATAAGAAAATACAGGGGAAAATCTTAGTGACCGTGGATTGGTCACTATGATATTTTAGTTACAGCACTAAAAGCATGATCCATAAAATAAAAAGTAAATAAATAAATTGGGTTTCACTAAAATTAAAAGCTTCTGCTTTTAAAATGACACCATCAAGAAAATGAAAAGAAAAGCCATGCACTGGGAGAAAATATTTTCAAAATACATGTCTTATAAAGGCTAGTATCCAGAATATGTAAAGAACTCTCTCAGAGCACAATAATAAAAAAAATCAATTAACAAATGGCAAAAGATTTGCACATACACTTCATCAGAGAAAATGTATGGATTTCAACTAAGCACACAGAAATGGCCTTAACATCCTTGTTCATTAGGACAATGCAAAATAATACTTCAATAAGATACCAATATACAACTGTTAGAATGGCTAAACTTTTTTAAAAAAGTAATAATAATAACAAAAAACTAACTGTAAAAGGGCTAATGAGGATTCAGAGCAGCTGGAACCCTCACACATTGCTGCTGCAAATGGAAAATGGTACATACCACTTTGGAAAGTAGTTTGACAGCTTCTTAGAATATTAAACACACATTTACCATATGACCCAACAGGCCCTCCCTTAGGATTTTATCCAAGAGAAAGGAAAAACCTGTATGCAAAGGTTCATATTAGCTTTATTTATAGTCTCTTAAAACTGAAAATCACCCAAATGTCCATCAACTAGTGAATGGGTACACATTTCGTTTTACCGTGGTGTACCCACCATACACAACAGAATACTACTGAGCAATAAAAAGGAAGAGGCTATTGATAAATGCAACAACATAGAGAAGCCTCATTTACATTATGCTCAGTGAAAGAAGTCAGACTCAAAAGGCTACATGTTTTGAATGATTCAATTTCTAAGATATTCTGGAAAAGCCAAAACCATAGGAACAGAAGAAGGATCTCTGTTACAAGGACTTCAAGGTGAGAGGAATTTTTCAAATGGGCACAAGGAAACTTGTCTAGTGAAAGAAATGTTCTGTATCTTGAGCCTGGTAGTGATTTTATGGTTTCATGCATTTGTCAAAATTCCTAGAATTACACATAAAAATGGCTAAATTTTACTCTAAATTATTACAAATTATTAATATATTTTAATGAATAAGAAATTATTATGTATGACTCAATACATCTGACTGAAAAAACAAACCAAAAAAAGCCCCAAACTAAATAATAATATGAATAACTATGGTTGCTTAATTTTAAAATTCAAAATAAAAAAATACCAGAAGTAAACTCATAAAACAGTAAAGGTTTCAGTAACATGGATATTTTCCAGTTCTCCAGGACATTTCCAGAAGCATGCTGAATATGTTTCTAACTTATATGAACTTTAGAAACTTTAGAGAAACAGTCAAAGGAAAGAATCAAGGGAAAACATCTGGGTTTACCAGTTATCAGAAAGGTTATTAGTAGGAGTAGTCACCCATATACTTTCCTATCTACTCAGTCTTCCAGGAGCAGCGGGAAGATCTTTATTTTATGTATATATTTTTTTATTTTTTAATCTGCAAAAAAATGTTTTTTATTTCTTCATACCATCAACAAACAGTTAAAATGAAATACTCTTTTTAAAGGATAGAATCACTATAACCTCAACAAATATCATGTGTCTTGGAATCAATCACATACACCAAAAAAGTGTATAAGGCCTTTGTGGGGAGTATTAAAAAGTCTGAAAAGGCGTTAGCTTTTTTGGCCATATAATTAGCTTATAATTAATACATATTGGATGTAACGAAACCCCCCAAATTTTTCTTAAATTTAAACCATTATCACATACTCTTTCCCATTTTAGGTATGCTATCCAAGGACATTAAGTTCTCTGACTGTGTCATTAAATATATTTAAGTTTTTCTGCCCGGTATATAAATTACAGACTGTCTCCGGTCTAAAAGCAACCACTGATATAGTATTAGCCATTCCTATCTCTGTAAGATCAAAAGTCATCTAGACCAACAATTCCTCTTCTTTAGCATGCATAAAAATTGCCTGGTGATAACACAGATTTCTGTACCTTATCCCAGAGGGTCTGATTCAGGGGGTGTGGGAAGGAGTATTTCTAACACATTTCCAGATGCTGCTGGTGGTCTGTGAACCACTCTGTGTAGCCTGTCCTATGCCAGTGTGGCTCACAGGATGGTGCCAGTGTGGAAATTCTTCGTTACCAGTCTACGATGAGGGTAACGCAGAAATTCAGATTATGTTTTCAGAATGATTTATGTCCACTGGACAGAGTAATTTATGTCTGTTGAACATAATAGTAATAAAAAATGGACTGGGAATGGTATAATATTTTGTATGCCTTTGTTTTTCTCGTTCTATTTTTTCAGCAATTTATTTTTAATCCTATTTTTACAAAAGCATCAGTTCATAATAGGTTAGGGAGAAGAAAAGCAGTTCTCCTCTACAGATAGTTTGAGAATCACATCCTTAGGTCAGCAGTTGGTTTGGGTCTGAAGTGGATCAGTGGTGCTGAGGTAGGGTCTGGAGTGTTCTGTTTTCAGAACCAGGAACCGAGTTTCAGAATAGAAGTCCAGCATTGACACACAAGGTTAAATGTGGTTTTTTTTTTTTTTTGAAATGCAGCAGAAAGACATCTACAGAGACCTTCTGTTACTTCTGTGGGTCTTGCCACACAAAGGAAATTTCTGGACCGTGATGGCATCCACCCCCAATTCCCCTACCCTCACTCTCCTTTATCTGCAAAGTCTTCCTACTTCTTTTACTGAACCCTTGTACTCTCAGGTTACAACCCTCCCACCACAAAGACTTTCAAATATTTCTAGAGGACATGTCCTTCTTCATTCTCAAAAAATGTTGAACATATTACAAACACATATTTCTCATACTGGCTCTTAATCATTTTTGAGCTCCCTCAAGAGCAGGGTCCATTGATCATTTATTCTTGTGTTCCTGGTACCTAGTACTTTGCATATTACATAAATGATAATCAATAAATAGCAGTCTATCAAGGAATGAGAATGATTTACATATGCATGTGAAGAAACCTATAGCTTGTGAATTATTGGTAAGAGACACAATTAAGTTTTTGATTGCATAAGCAATTAAATGAGCAAATGTATACTTTTGATGAAAGGAGTTTAGACTGTATTGAAAGATTGATTCTGATTTTAAAAAACACATAGTACAAAGAGCATCTAGTTCCATCTGAGCCATTTCTCATCAATATACCTCAGCTTGTGGCAGTGAAAGTACCTTCAAATAAGAATATAATTTTACTTAATGTGAAAACCTTTTGCTTTTCACTCTTTCAATAATATGGTGCCTTTATTAAACTGAAACACTTTCTACTTCTTGGGAAAAGATTATTTTAGGGCCCATTTTGCCTTTTTTTTTTTGTTCATTTAAAAAAAACATTCATTACTAACGGGAAACTTCATAAATGTAAGGGAACAAAAATTCTTTCCAATGCTTTCAAAAAATTTTCATTTTGAAACTGGGAACCCCGATAATTCTCAGGACCATACTATCCTTTTGTGACAATTTTATACATAGACATACCTTTAATTCATTATTTTAAATAATAAATATTAATGACTTAATTGATACAGAATCATAAATTTTTTAAGCTATACAGAAATCTCAAAGAAATGAGTATAAAAATCACGAAGAATCACACAACTCAGAAATGATGATTAATGTCAGGTGAGTATCATTCCAGATGTTGCCAGATATCTCTAGTGCAGGGCTTCCCAACCTCAGCATTCTTGACATTTGGGCTAGACAATTCTTTATTATGGTTAGGGGCTGTCCTGTGCCTTGTACAAGCTAAATAGTTCCCTGATTTCCACCCGCTAGATGCCAGTGGCACCCTTTCTCCAATTGTGACAACAAAAAATGTCTCCAAACATTGCCAAATAACCCCGGTGCAGAATTGCCCCAGGTAGAGAACCACTGCTCTAGAGAAAAGAATAAAAGAGATACTGAGAAAGAAATGTTAAAAGTTTATTAACTGAAATTGAGAAAAAAAGAAGAAACCAAATTTCAGCCAAAGGAATTGCTTTGTATTATTTATATGTCTAAGAAATATATATTCAGCTTGAGTGATCCTATTAAACTTTAACAAAGATTATGAGGATTTTAAAAGATTATGGTCACTAAGTTTCATATTAAATTTATTTTTAAATTTTAGACAGTATTTATCTACTCTGAAAAATGGGAAAATTAGTATTCATCAGTTCTCTCCCTTTTTTATCCTCCTCCTAATTTTTGCTAGTTATGCTGTTATTTATATACTTTTTTAATTTTTAAGTGCTAACCCCTAGTCCTATTGTTACAGTGTCTCTATTATTTAATGTTTTTGATTTTGACTTATTTCTTCTTAGATTTTGTTGTCAGGTAGTTGATGTTTTCACTTTTGTTTGACCTCTTATGAATGCAGAAAGATTCGTAAGGGTTGCATTTTCTGGTTTTGTATGCGTGTGAGAATATTTGTTGCCTAAGGATTCTGAAACAACCTTGTCAGGTTTAACTTTATATTTTTGTTTTTTGGTAACAACTTTATTAAGATGTAATTCATCCCCTACAATTCACCCTTTTAAAGTGTATAATTTAATCATATTTTAGTATATTTAATTATTTCAGTATACTACACAGAGTTGGGCAACTATCACCACAATCAGTTTGAGAACATTATCATCGCCCCCAAAATAAACCTGTTCCCATTTAGCAGACATTCCTCATTTCACCCCCATCTCCATCCCAGCCCTAAGCAACCACCAATCTACTTTTTATCTCTACAGACTTCTTTATTCTGGATGTTCTTGTAGATGAAAAGACAAAATAGGAGATCTTTTGTGACTGGTTTATTTAGCATAATATTGCCAAGGTTCATCCATGTTGTATAATGTATCAATATTTTATTCTTGTTCATGGCCAAATCATATTCCATCGTATGGATACGCCATGTTTTGTTTCTTCATTTGTCAGTTGATGGACATTTGTTCTGGTTCACATTTTTGGATGTTATGAATAAGGCTGCTATGAACATCAATGTATAAGTCCTTTATGGACGTAGGTTTTCATTTCCCTTACATACATATCTAGGTTTGAAATTTCTGGGTTATATGGTAGCCCTAAGTTAGCTTCTTTAGGAACTGGTGTAACATTTTTGTGCGATGCTTTGTGACTTTCACCGGTTTGTACATATTATCCCATTCTCGTCTATGTTGGGGGATGCAGTCATTTTGTCTTCTACCAGCATTTCAATATGCCTTTTTTGCTTGACTATATTTCAGTATGAAGTAGGTTTTGTTTTTGAAATTTTCCCCCCAAAGCACTCTTGTGTGCTGTATTTTGAGAGTTCTTTCAAACTTGAAAATGCCTGCCTGTTGCCTTAACACTTAAAAAATAAACTAGGCTTGATGCATTTTCTCTCCCTCAGAAATTTGTGGACACTGTTCCTTTATTTTATGGCATTGAATATTGTGAAGAAACACGAGGCCAAATTGGTTTTTCTACCTTGTAGGTGATTTGCTTTTTTTCTCTCTGAATACTTGAAGGAATAATTATCCTTAAAGGTCAGTAATTTAACAAGAATGTATCTGAGTGTTGTGCATTTGGTATTAATTTTTCCTGAAATAGACGTGATATGGTAAAAAGGTATATATACATTTTAGAAGTTGTTAAAAAAAAGTTGTTGCAAATGTGGTCTAAATTTGTGCTCTTAGTCTGTTAATATGAACAAGACAGTATTTTTAACTCCTTGGCATTTGAATTTTTCAACCCATTTAATTAAATGTATTTATTCTCAGTTAATTCATTGTGTTGAAATTTTATGTTTAATCAAAGCATCCCTAAACCCATAGTTAGAAAAGATGGCTCTAAGTTTCTTGTTCGAAGAAATTTTTGAGTCACTGAAATTAGTTTCTTCATTTTGTCTGCATCGACTGGTACAGCTGTCTGAGAAATCACAGCTGCCCAGAATGCATTAAATAATCAAAGGTGCATGTAGGCAATAAATAACTTTGCAGAAATTAGACACTTCAACTGGAAAAAGATATTGACTAGTGATTTGGTTAATTTCTCTTCCATTTGACAGAGTTCTCTTCCATTTGGCAGACTACATATAAACCATTATTAAAAGTGAGGATCAATCTCATTTCAACAGCTAATATTATTTTGTTAGCTCTGCTATGCCTGATAGTCCTCCACCATTAGAAAATTCTTTTTATTTTCATTTTTATATTTTATTTGTTTTATCTTACTGGATTTCCTTTCTTTAATGTTCCTAAAATTTTTCACCTTTTGTTCTTTCCTTCTCTTCCTCCTTTTCTTCTTCCTCCTCTCTCAAGTCTGCTTTTCCTCTTTCCCTCCCTCTTTCCACTTGTTTGACAAAGAATTTGAGTGGATTTCATGGGATTCACATAACACAGCCAAGATGGAATTACTCTAAACTTTCTGATGGCTGCCATGGCAAAGGAAATCTTACAATTTTATTCCACAAATATTTATTTATCTTCTACATTGAATTATACGAGGCCTTTCCCGCACCCCCGGAGTGAGAGAGCAAGAGGGCAATGAACAAAATAGACCAAAATGTCCGTATTCTTGGAGCTTACATTCTCTTGAAGAGAGATAGACAATAAACAAGTAAAATACATGGTATGATACACACTGGTAAGCTCTTACACTGGTAAGAGCTGTGAAGAAAATAGAGTTGAAGCAGGTGTGGGCAATTTTAAATAGGATGATCATTAAACACTTACTAAGAAGGTGGCATTTGAATAAAGATCTGAAGGAAATAAGGGAACCAGGCATGTGTGTCGCTCTGAAAGGGCACTCTAGACAGAAGGAAATGCCCGAGTAACCACACAGAAATGAGAATGTAACTGGTGTGTTCATGGAATAGCCAAATGTCAAAGTGTTTGCAGCAGAGTGACCAAGGGGCAGAGTGGTGGAGGTCAGACAGGAATCCGGTGGTCAGATCATGAAGGATTTTGAAAAGTCTTTATGTTTTAACTGGAATGAGATTGGAGAGCATTGCAGAATTTTGAGTTGAGAGGTGGTATGATCTAATTTATGTTTTAATGAGATTGAACAGAAAGTTCAAAGCAAGGAGACCATTTCAGAGACTATGGCACTAACACAGCTGAGAGATTATGGTAGCTTGGACCATGGGGGCAGTGGTGAGTGTTGTGGAATGGATAAAGTTTAGAAGAAGAACTAAGAAATTTGCTGATGAATTGACGTAGGTTGCAAAAGGAAGAGTTAAGAATGACACCAAGGTGTTTGGTCTAATCACCAATTAGAAGGATAGACTTGGCATTAAATTGAAGTGAGGAAGATTGATACTCAAGAAGTCATAGAGAAATATAAAGAGTTCAGTTTGGGGACATATTAAGGTTGCGATGCCATTAAACATCCAAGTAGAGATGTGAAGGTGTCAGTTTGAGAGTTCCATGCCTCAGGTAGATATTGATAAGTCATTAGCCACAAGACAGACCAGCAGGAGTTATTGTGGGTGGAGTACTGTAATGATATGGTCTTGGGATGTTCCCTCATTAATAGATTGAGGAGATGAAAAGGAGGAGAGAAAGAAGATTGAGAATATACCACCTATGAGAAAAGCAAGACAGTATGGGTATCCTGGATTTCAAGTGAAGAAAATGTTTCAAGGAGAGATCTATCAACTGCGTTAAATGTTGTGGATAGCTTAAGTACGATGAGACCGAGAACTGATAATTGGCTTTAGCAATGTGTAGGTCATTAGCAACCTTGCCAATAGCTTGTTTTTGGCAAGTGTTCAGGGACAAAAGCCTGAAATAGATTCAAGAAATCGTGGGAAGAGAAAAAAATGGAGAAATGTAATGGTAAATGGAGAAGGAAGTAGGATCACAAGAGTGGGATTTCTAAGATGGGAGAATTAATAGCATGTGTGTGCTGTTAGGAGAGATCCAGCAGATAAATTCTTAGGGTGGGGACGGTTGATCCAGTGTAACAGGAGAGAATGCGGATCATGGGTGAAGGTGTGGGAAGGTGAGTAAGTGTGGTGGTGGGTGCTTGCAGAAAGTCTCTTCTACCTTCTCTTTTCTTAAAGTCACTAGAGTACCTGAAGAAAAGACATGGGATGTTGTATGTTTAGGGAAAGGGAGGGTATGAAAAATCCTCTGAAAGCATGGGGCAATGAAAACATTAGAGAAATACAGTGTGATTGCAGAGTAGTATGTAGTGCTCACATTTGGCATTATATTATATCTAATATGTTCTGACATATGGTGTTCTTTAAAACCCAGTATTTATACCCCATCACATATAAGGATTTGTAATTAAGTCCTATATGCAGGAATCATTGGACAATAAGTATATTGTGAATAATTTGCTAGTTTTTATTTTCAATTATTATGGTCTAATGAAATGCTTCATCTAATTAATTAATATATAATGGTATTCTCCAGGCATGGAAAAAATTCAGTGTGCCAAGTTGCAAATGGGCCATAATGCCTACTTAAAAACAGTGATGTTTATGTGATAAAATCTGTAAATATACAGATACAGAAAGATATTAAGAACTCTACTTATGGTCAATTGCAGTGTTAAAAATATATTTCAAAAAGACAATAATCTGAACATCAAGTTACTTTTTACTTTAACCATATAAGTAAAAGGGTCATGCTTTAATTAGTATATGGTCAGTTAAAATCTCAATTCCTACTGAGCACTTATTTATTTTGTTTTGCTCCAACCAAAATGACTCTATTTCATTTCGTTTAAATAATTTAGTCAAAACTGATCTACTGATGGTTGCTCCTTTTTTCAGATGGATGACTGGACTCAAATTTTATTGCATGATTATGTGTGTTAATGGAGGGAATCAATCTTAGATAGACCAGATTTATCTCGAATTTATAATGTGTTCTCCTGTGTGTATTGAACTATTGCTATTTGTTAGTTCAAAATAGGTTGCTTCAAATAAAATAGGGATATCATACTTGGAAGGATCTCTATTCTGGTACCAAAATCAACTCAGCACCTCTTTCCACTTTCCTCTGATCTTCATAGGAGTGACAGGCATAAGGCAATGGCAAACTTATGTAAACTTCACTCATCTCATTTGCTCTTTTTATATATCCTCTTACACCTAGACTAAAAGTAATTGGATGCTTGCTCCCCAATTCTATTCTTCCAGTTTCTTCTAAAATAAGATTGTGTGTTTGTATCTTTAAATAATTGAAGTATATACATGCATGTCTATGCCTTTGCTATTAATAGCAAGAGAGTTTTGCACAAAACTAAGAATGACAAGAAATATCTTCTTCAGAGATTTTTTGTGAAAGCTTTTGATTATAAAAATGATTTCTGTTCTGCATAAGAGGAATTCTCACTTGCTATTTGCCACATCAACCATATTGAGTGGGTGTGGGCAGGGGTAGGGAGGTTGTTTACTCTGTGAAAATGTCCATGGGCATCTTTGTTCTTTTTTTATACCAATATGCAAACCACAAACTGTAATTATCTCCAGCCAGATTTCATGTTCTTCATTTTTATTTGCTTATATTGATTCCTATTGAGGTTCATAAATAGTTGAAAACAATAATGGACATGCTAAAAAGAGGAATCAGTGAATTATAAAACCAATACATAGGTTATTGTTTTCTGATAATGTAACTATAATTAAATATTAGAATTTTATTTCTGTTAAAATATATATTTTCCAGAACATTTTTTAATGATACATAAATGGATAGAAGACACATCTGACTACTAAACTATTTTTTACATCAGCATGTCAACATTTAAAAAATTTTACTTTTAAGAAAGGGTTCATTGGAAATTTATATGCATTTTGATCTAGGGCTAGGAAATCTAACCTAAGAAATCTAAAGACTTCTTAGACTTGGCATCAAAACCATGATCCATAAAGGCAAAAATCAATAAATTGGAATTCATCAAAGTTAAATTTTACTCTATGAAAAGTTCCATGAAGAGAATGAAAAGATAAGCTACAGACTGGTTAAAAATAGTTGCAAACCACGTATCTGACTAAGGACTAGTCTATAAAATTTATAAAGCATCCTCCAAAGTCAACAGTAAAAGAAGAAGAAAAAACAAAACAATCCAATTAAAATACGGATGTTATGAACTGAATTATTGTCCCCCAAAATTTATATGTTGAAGCCATAACCCCAATGTGACTGTATTTGGGGATAGGGCCTTTAAAAAGTTAATTAAAGTTAAATGAGGTCATGGAGTGGGGCCCTAATTCGATAGAACTGGTGTCCTTATAAGACCAGAAGGAGACACCAGAGATCACTCTCTCTGTGCTTGCACAGAGGAAAGACCAGGTGAGGTCACCGCAAGAAGGCAGCCACCTGCAAGCCAGGAAGGGAGGTCTCCCAAGCAGCCCTGCTAGCACCTTGATCTTGGACTTTTGGCCTCCAGAACTGTGCGAAAATAAATGTCTGCTTTTTTTAAGCTGCGCGGCCTGTGGTATTTTGTTATGGCAGCCAGAGCAAACTAACACAACAGGCAAAAGACCCGAGGTTTCACCAAAGAAGGTACATGGATCGCAAGTGAGCACATGAAGTGGTACTAAGCACCACTGACCGTTAGGCAAATGCCTATCAAATCCACAATGAGCTATCACTACACACCTTTCAGAATGGCTAAAATTAAAAAGATATATATAACAACACGTTCTCCAGGATGTGGAGAAACTGGATCACTCTTACGTTGCTGGTGGGAACGTAAAATGTTGCAGCCATTCTGGAAAACAGCTTAGCAGTTTCTAACAAAACAAAGCATGCAGCTCTCACACAACCTGGTGATTGTCTTCCTGGGCATTTATCCCAACGTACCGAAAATGTATGTTCACACAAAAACTTGTACATGAATGTTCATAGAAACATCATTTGTAAAAGCAGCTGAAACCTGGAAACCACTCAGATGTCCTTCCACAGGCGAGTGGTTAAATAAATTGTGGTACATCCACATCATGGAATACTCAGCAATAAAAAGGAATGAACTATTGATACACAAAGCAACATGGGTGAGTCTTTAAAGGGTAATCCTGGATGAAAGAAAAAAAAAAGCAATCTCAAAAGGGTATATACTGTATGCCTTTATTTGCAGAACATTCTTGAAATGATAAAATTATAGAAATGAGAACTGATTAATGGTTGTCAAGGGGTTAGAGAGGGGGTGGGGAGGGAGGGAAAAGGGTGTTGCTACAAAAGGGGAGCATGAAAAATACTGTGGTGATAGAAATATTCTGCATCTTGTCATCAATGTCAATATCCTGGTTTTGACGTTCTACTATAGTTTTGAAAGATGTTACCATTGGGGGGAACTAGGTAAAGGGTACGCAATATCTTTCTGTATTATTTCTTACAACTGTATGAGAATCTGCAGCGATCTTAAAATAATAATTTTAATTAAATAAATCTATATGTTCAGCTTATTTTTTAATGATTTGTTAAGCATTTAGAAAGATTTCATTTGACTAGTAAAGTATTCCTTGCCTTGCCTTGGCATTTCTATATTTCACTTTATTTTACCTTTAAGAAAAGCAGTGTTAACACGTTGTATGCACTTTGATTTTTGAGAGTAAAACATATTGCCTCAAAAAACAATGTATTTTTCAACTACCATTCTTTTAAAAACAGCTTTATTTAAACTTCACATACCATACAATTCACCAATATAAAGTGAAT
>RJWJ010038839.1:0-14770 GCA_004363605.1 Indri indri
AAGGAGGCTGCGGCATTCTGAGACACGGTATGTTCTGTCAACCCTGGAGATTGTGTCCAACACTCGATGATTAAACTTGGTTGTTCCCAGGTTGCTTCAGCTTCCATTTGCCGAGCTCACTTGGGTCATTCCTAAAGATGGCAATCTCATCCGTCGTCATTGGATTCTCCTTCTTTTCTTTCCGGAGGTTCTAGGAGATCTTTGCTGTTGCCTCTATGCACGGAGCACATTAACTAGTTGTCTGAGTTGAAGAAGTGACCCCTGACCTGTGGGCCAGAAAACACAGAAGTGGTGAAATTTGCTTCTGAAATGGTCCAAATCCTCGAGGCAAAACCAAAAACTCTGTATTTGGCGCTGCCTCAAATCCTACGTGGCAATGATTAAATAATAAATAATTCCCTTCAGAGCAGATGGCAATTTGATGCTTTAGAGGCAAACTGCTACCTTTTCATTTTCCCTTTGCTGCACCACAATTCATGTGGATCAGGACAACAGGAGCAGGGGGAAGAACATTCTGCATTTTCTCTCCATCTGTTCCTGCGAGGCCAGTAGGATAAAAATATGGCACTCGCCGCAGGATGACAACACGAGGCTTGAGACTCGGATCAGCAGAATCCTATTTGAGGACAAGAATTTACACTGCTAGACCCTGGAGGGAAATGTGGCCGATTCAGGGGCCTGAAAATATGATCACTGTGTCCAATGATGTAGTAAATGAAACATGATATTTAGCCACAAGATACCAGGGCTCAAGGCCTGGCTATGGGACTTGCCATCTGTGTGACCTTGGGCAAGACACCTTCTCATTCTAGCCGTGAGCATCTCATCTGTCAAGTGGGGACAATATGTGGCTTGCTGACATATGGGGACGTTGAGGTAATGAAATGTACTTTGTGCAGGTATGTTTAGCTCTTAAGTTAGCACTATGCACATGAAAGTTGTGATTATTATTATGTCGTGATCCCAGGCTATAAAAACAAATTTTTAGGAACAGAAGACTCTGTTTTCTGCTCTTTTGCTGAATATATAGAGAGGCAAACATTATTCGCCACTACCCAGATCACTAGGTAATTTATGGTTAAAAACTTGTGCTTGAGCGCATAGCAAAAACATTGGAAATGCTAAGACAACCTAGAATGGTAATTTCTCCCATTTAAAAAAATCCACATTCGAGGTATTTCTCCCCAAATAATTTCTTTAAATATAGTGTTATTCATGTAGCAGGGTAATTTTTTTTGTCAGCTTTATTGAGGTATAATTTACATATAATAAAATGCACCGATTTTAAGTATACCATTCCATGAGATTCGACAAACGTATGCGGTCGTGAAACCACAATTGGCAGGGTAATCTTTGCAGATAACGGTTTATAATTTTCTTCCTTTCCATTTTTTCAAATGGGTGGCAGGCTCTAGCTTCCTGGCTTAGAGAGGTTTGTGCCTGTGCAGTGGGTAAACATGGTCTGTAAGATTCGTCTCTTCCTGACTTTGCTTTTCAATATGCTCGGCCATGGAGAAGCTTATGCTGGGTGTCTGGGTGGAGAAGAAAGGGAATGACCTAGAGGAAGACAAGGATGAAGATGATCAAATGCCAGGCCCCCATCTTGGGGCTTTTATATGTATTAGCTCACTTAATCCTTGTAACATTCTGTTAGGTTCTGGTTTTGTTTCCATTTTATGGATGAGGAAACTGACGTACTTATCCAGGGAAGGGGGCAGGGAGGAGAGAGGTGTTGAGGCTCCTTCCAAAACAACCTGGTTCATAAGTGGCAGAGTAAAGATTTGAACCCATAGTCTGTTCTAGAGCCTAGTCCATGAAGATAAATGAAAGAATTTCCCCAAAACTAGAAAGAAATTTCCAGAGTCTGGGAGTGAGAGAGAAACTGTGATTTTTGCAAGCCGTGGGCAGTAATACCCTGCTACTTCAGGAAAGAACAGTTGCACTGGAGAAGACCAGGTGTAGAAAAGACTTCATAAACTAGGACAGTGGATTTCTCAGGGCTAAATAATGTAAAAGGGCACCCCAGTGTCATGGTATTAAGTAGGGACTCTGTGTCCTTTGCTTTAGCTTGTGGAGGGATCCCCGAGACAAATGGAACTTGTACTGTCTGGCTAGTTGATTGAAGGAGGGCCCGAAGATAATATTAAATAGACTTAATTTTTATATGTTCTCAAAATTAAGTTAGTCATAATTAAAAATAGTAACTCTCATTTTACAGCACTTTGAAAAGGGGAATTAGAACCCACGATTTAAATTCCACAGGTGGGTAATGCCCCCACCGACCCCAAAGTGGGACTCTTATGTCCTTGAAGCCATCATTTTCATTAAACTCTCCTCCCTGGAATGTTAAGGGGGCCAAAAAGACAACAGTTAAAATTAACTCACCAAATGGGGCAGGAACTCCAGTGGTAACTTTCCAATTTCTCATATCTCTAGCTGTTATCTTTTGGTCTTCATTAGAAGCAAGTCCTTAGGTCTTGAGGAGGAGAGGGAATTATACCAGGGCATGAATATTAGGAGGTGGGGACCATTGGGGCCATATTAAAGGCCACTCACCACCTTTTACTCTCTGGCCTCCAACAATTCTCATCCCCCTTACATGCAAAACATGCTCATCCCTTCCCCGAATCTCCAAATGCCTCCATTACAACATCAGCTCAAAGTCCTAAATATCATGATCCACATCAGGTTCAGGGGAGGACCAGCCTCTTTGCTTGTAGTTGTTATGCATAGCTCCTTGAGTTCAGTTTCTCTCATTATCTGTAAAATCAATGTCACAGTTATTTTCCATGCCCCACTCAACATACAGAAGTGGGGAAGGCATGGGACGGTGCTGCAGACATTCCTGTTCGAACAGGGGGAAAATGTGAGCTACACAGCAGCACCTGGTCTGCAGAAATTTGCAAATCTCCTCCATGGGAAATGTGCCAATCTTCATCATTGTGCCTTTTGTGATCACACTTCAAAATTCTCATTCGAACAATATCCTTATCTTAGCTCAGAGGAGTGTAGTGGGGTTAGATGGGGGTTTAAATTACGGTCTCACTCAAAAGTCACTCAGTCTCTCTGAGCTCAGTCATCTTATCTGTGGGAATCATACTCTACTCTCCCAGGTTGCTAGGAGGATGAAAAGGAAGAGAGATGTTACGTGTAGAGCTCCCAGAAAGCAGCTGAACACAGAGTAAGCACTCAATAAATGTTAGTTCCTTTTTTGCCTTCAGTTAATCAGTGAATGAGTACAACCATCTGATAAACTAATTTACAAGAAGGTCATTGGAATGTTAGCCATTGATTTTTATAGGTTTAATATAGCTTCCGTGAATGGCTTATGGATTCCTGCATGGTCAGGCTCCACTAGAGGTGCCTGTTAAGGCAGAAAAAGGGGGCAGGTGCCAAGAAGTCTCAGGGCCTTCCAGGGCCAGGCTGGGCAGGGATGCTCTATCAAGATATCGTGGTGCTTGTGCAGGTCTGAAACTGTGAGAGATAGAGGTCCCTTCACAAGCAGACTGCCAGATTGAGTGGCAATGGCCCCTGAGAATGAAAATAAATTGTTTCTGCTGGTTCTGAGGCAGTCATCCTGAGAGGCGATGTAGAATAGGGGTTACGGAGCATGACTTCCTGTGCCAGACTTCCCAGGGTTGAATCTTGGCTATTCTACCTACTAGCTCTATGACCTTGGGCAAGTCATTTAACTTTTTTTTTTCTTTGCCTCATTTCCAACAGTAATAGTGTCTACTTCATAGGGTTATGGTGAAGATTAAATGAGTTAATTTAAATAAAGCAATTAGAACCATGCCTGGCACGAAGTAAGCATTATATAAATGTTGACTATTATTACTATTTCACGGTTGGGAGAGCTGCTCAAACAGATCCGGCCACAGTCAGCCGTCTTGCCCTAGAATACGGCAGGCGGCACCTGGGGAATAAGCCGTAGCTTATTATGGTATACTTAATTACGATAGCTCCAATTTATTGAGCATAAATAGTACTGAGCCCTATACTTGGAGCATTATAATATAAGGGTCTAATAAGGAGAAAGAAGAAAGAAAGGAACCACTTAAATAGTTGAAAGAGAGGGAATGTAATTGGAGAATTAGCGATGGGTGCAGTGACAAGGCCATCTGGGACGGGGACAGCCCAGCGATTCGCCATGGCAGGAGTTCACCCTCATGCCTGGGCTGAGGAACCAGGGGAGAATGCAGGGTCGTGGGAGCCATGGGCGGGGGACTTAGGAGGAGCTAGAACCACAGTGGGATGATCCGATGGGAATGAGGGCCGTGCAGAGAAGACACTTCACAGATGCCACCGAGTCAGAGACAGATGCCACTGTCCAGTCTCCCACAGGGTCTCGCATCAGCCGGCCTGGCCAGACTCCGGCTGAGAAGCACAGCCTGGAGGCATCAGCCCTCTGCCATGCAAAGCAGGCCGACGGGAGGATGAGGAGTAGATCTGAGGATAAGACGGCCCAGGACTTGGCACATCATTGTCCTTGCCACGAACACACCAGGGAGGCATTTTTATTCCCCAGTTGATAGCTGCAGATCTTGAGACTGAGGGAGATGAAGCTCCTGATTCAAATATTCACAGCTGGTGACGCAGCAGGGGCAGGATTAGATTCCAACCGGCCTGACTTCCAAGTCTGCCTCTGCCCACCGTGTGGCGAGGCCTCTGGACTCTGTTGTACCCACGGGCACTCCAGCCCAGACTTCCCTGCTCCAAACACGCAACCCCCTCATCACGCTGGGTTGTACCTGGGGACTCCCAGGCCATGCTTGCTTGACTCAAAGGGGTGTTGCTTTAACGACAACTCTACAGGTGTGTGGGTGAGCAGGGGGTAGACAGAGGTCTTTGGAGCCTGAAGACCTTCTCATGCTTTTCTGGTCACACCGTGGCCCAAAGCCTCTGCCACACGGGGAACCAAACCTGACACGTTGGAATCACACTGTGGGAGCTTTTTGAATGTTAAGTCTCTTGATCCCTGGAGATTCTGAATCAGACAAGTAAGAGGAGCCCAGGAATTTCAGGTACTATACATGTTTTTAAAACTTTCTAGATTTCTCCAAAGCCCAGGCCTAACTGGTATCCTCTGGCCTCACCATCTGCATAGTCTCACCATGGTGGCCCGTGTGGGTGGTCTGGAGTTGCTTTGTTCAGATTAAGTTAGTCATTCCAGGTCATTTAGCATCCTGGCTGCCTCAGCATCTGGACTGAATGCAGGGAGAGGCCAGGAGAACTTTCTGGATCCAGAACCCTACAGTAGCCTTGCTGGCATAGACTAGAATGATTTGGTACACACCATTAGACTGTGTTTGATATGCAAGCACTCCAGTAGTATTAGGCTGCCTGTGGAAGAAGGAACTCTCTGTCCTGTTTACATTTGGCCGCTTCTATTTGATATGCCAATGTTTTCTGTTTGCTTTTAAGAGTCTGTGGAGGCTCTACACTGAGAGGGGCTGCTTGGCACACAAAGATGTTTCACTCGCTCCACTCCCAGGTACTCAAACTTCTTAGGCTAGCCTGGAACCATCTCATGGCTGAGAATTTAGAGACACAGCTTGGAGGGGTAATTCAATGCTCGATTGTCTCGAAAAAGGAGTTTTACCTAGAGGTTATTTTAAATAAAGAAATCAATACCAGAATAAAATTCTATGAACTTGCTAAAGGTCTCCATTCTGGCTGCACTTTAAAATAGAGGCAGTGAACTATAAAATATTTATGCAAATGTCTCACCCACGGGCATTCTGATTAAATCAGTCTGTGGGATGGGTTTGGGCATTATTATATATATTTTTTAAGCTTCCCGAATGATTCTAATGAATTGGGAAGAATCAAGTGTGGTCCCCCCCCGCCCCCACCCCCTTCTTGCTATTAGGCACTGTTAAATCAGGTGAGCCGAGCTTCAGAGCTGAGGTCTAGCACTTAAAACCTGCGTGACTTTAGTCATTTAATTTCTCTAAGCCAGCGGCAGGACAAGCGAGTGTGTGGGCTGCGCTGAGGTACAAGTTAGAGGAGGAGCCCACCCTAGGTGTTGGCAATAAGGGGATGCATGATCTGTAGAAAATCTCAAACAATAACAACAGCAAATAAAAATGAGTCTGCGTTCGGTTTTCACCATGCACTGGCAATTTTAAACAATGTTAGTGATAAAATATTCCTCCTCTCGGGGCTGACTGTTCCGCTGTCACTTCTTTCCTACAAGCTGGTAGGTCACTGAGCATAAGTTTCCTCATCTGTAAAGCTGAGTATGATACTCTTTTGATTTGAAAAAATATAAATTCTGGAAGTATTAATAATGGTATATTTATGTTGATTCTTCCAATTGGATTTTCTTAAAGCATAACAAAATGTTATATACATAAATATATATGTAGATATTTTCTGACATTAGGAAATCTAAATATTAATTTACTGAAGAATCATCTTTCATGTTTACTGATAGAAATTTTATATTTAGATATATGTTTTTATTAACTTCTGGGGATGTCTAGCTATAGTTGTATCTTGAAAAAATTTCTTAAAAGTGGCCACATGTGTGTTGGTATCTTAAGGTGTGCTGTGATCACTCTGGTTCAATATTATTGCTGTGGGTTCTTTAATTTACCATCCAATGGAACACCAAGCCAGATTACATTCTAAACAAATAACTCGTCAATAAAAATTTTCTGAAATTAAAAAAAAAAAAAGCTGAGTAACAGATAAAAACACGTGTTTGGAGGGTTGTCTTTGCAATTCAGAAACAATATGTATGCACTGTCTCTTGGTCACTGTCCTAGAGTGACTCTCCAGCCAGATTGGCTGGCTTTCATCCTGGCTCCATCATTGTAACTTTGAGCAAGTTACTTAGTCTCTCTGCCTCAATTTTCCTCTCTTGTAAAATGGGGATAAGAAATCACCTACTTCATAGCACTGTTTCATTAATGAGTTAATAAATACAAAGTGTAGCGAATCATGCTTGACACATAATAAGCCCACAACAAATACTAACTACCGTTACTGGCATATGCTTAGATGTTTATTTACTAGTAATTGTTATTTTATACCCAATACACATTTGCTAAACACCTATACCTCTAATAAGTGCCATTTATTTTCTTACTGATCGAAAACAGAAGGTTACCTGTCCTATACAGATGTCAGCAGTGAACTCCCTCAGCCTCCCTAAAACCACATCCCCTGTCTACTCTCAAAATCTCATCCTTTCTTCCCTTTCCTCACATCACATCTATGCTGGAAATAGAACGTCTTCATCAACATTTCAGACAAGTTATGGCTGGCCTCCAGGCACTGCCTCAAATACAGTAAGGCAGATCATTTTTCTAATGCAGAATCTCAGGAAAGAAAGTTTAAAGACAGTACACCAACAGGTGTGCACTTCTGGTTAAAAATAAAATCTTGATTTACGAATTCCTATATTGCTTGATCTTATTCACTATAAGAACATTAATTGTAATAATTAACACTATTTAGCATTCTTGGTACACTATGCACTATGCCAAGAGCTTGGCGTGCATCAACTCATTTAATTCTCATTATGACTCCATTAGGTAGGCTCTATTACTGTCCCTGTTCTACAGGTGAGAAAACTAAGGCCAAAGAAGGTTAAGTACTTGTCTGATAAGTTCAGCTAATAAGTGGCAGCCCGGAATCCAGGTCTCTGTCTCCAAAGTTGATGTTCTTAATAACCACTGCCATCAGTGTGTACACACTTCCCTAAAGCTCATGCTGTCTGTAAGACCTTTAGTGGGTGAATTTACATTCTGAGCAGCCATGTCTGCAGGTCTAGAGATACAAAGTCAATCTGAGTTAATTCTGTAGATAGAATTCTCACTCCATCTACAGAATTAGCTCTATATTTGGAGTTTATCTTACACAGAATTCAGAGCCGGCACATACCCTTAGAAGGGCAGAGTGTCCCAGTATAGCCTCACCAACTTTGTTGGATAGTTTTGTGGTCTTCCCTGCACTTGGAGAAGCCCATCCCTGCCTTCCCCATGCTTGAAGTTCCTGGGCATCAGTGGGCACCTGGGATGTCTTCTGTTTGCTCTTCTCAGCCAGGTCTGGTCCTGTGGAGTCCAGACCAAGCCACTGTGTGAAAGAATTCTCTCTGGTTGGTGCTTCTGTTGGAATCCACTCTTGGCTGGAACAATGCTCTTGTAATTTTCCGTCTCCATCCACAGACCCTTTGTCTTCCACCATAGACTCCCAGCCCTGTTCTTTCCTCAGGATCCATTTGCATGCACTCATTTTCTAACTCATTATCACAATGGCCATTACAATTACAATCGGCTTCTTAATTCATAGCTGCTCTAATCATCCTGACAATTATGGTTAATTCACAGCAGCTCTTATTGTATCATTATTATTCATTTATTCAGTTTCATTTTTCATGTAATTATGGCTTAAGCCAGGGCATCCCAGGCCTCCACAGGGTGAGGGTGCACCGTGCAGTGTAGTACAATCGAAACAGCACGGGCCTCTTTATTGCAAAAACAATATTATTATAATAAAAGAAGTTGAAAAAAAAAACACTCCTAATTTAACCACTCTGGCAAAACTGTTTTAATTTTCCCCATGTTTCTTTCTAAATTAGTGGAATGCTTTTACACCGTAGTAATTACAGTGTGACTGTGATTTTGTCTTTTTTTTTTTCTTGACGTAATACCAAATACAGTTTTCCACGTTGTTTTACTGTCCGCATAAATTTTGTGTTCAATTAGAACTGGAGTCTCTAGCTGCATGACCTTTGGCCTACGAACGTAGCTTCTCTGAGCTATACTAAAAACCTAATTTATAATGCTTTGCCTGTCTCATGAGGTTTTTGTGAGAATTTAGTGAGGGGGTGAATATGCAAATACTCAGCGGAGGACCCAGCAAAGGGAGTTTCAATACATATTCGCTCCTATTTCATCTTCCCTCAAATTTTGACTCCAATAGTCTATCTTGAATCAATATCTCATTCTTTGGGGCTGAAAAGCTTGGTAGTTGAGATTTCTTTTAACATACAGGTATTTCTTGGAGATACTAAGCATTATGTATTAGCGCTTGGATTTTATGAGCTAGACCCTATGCAAAAGAGACATAGCCTCGGGAGGCCATACTTGGCTATTTTCTAGCTGCCTTTCTTCTAACTGCCTGTCCCCAGGCCAAAAGACTTCATGCCTCTATGTTTTTAAAATGCTAACCCTGCCATTTTATTGATTGCAAAAAAGAATGGTAAACTTTAAAATACATTTAAAAAATTATAGACGTCCTCTACAACTTCATCACACCCACAGAACTGCTTTATCATGAGATCATGGTGATCGTGATCTCTCTGAAACCTGGTCTTCTGCCTCTTCCCGCTGCGTCTGAGTACTACGACTTTTGTTTGTAACACCTGCAACGTCATCCATCAAGGCGATGTCTTCTAATTTGCTAGTTCATCCTATGGTTGGACTTTTAGGTTGTTTCTGATGGTTTAGTATTATACATAATATTGCAATGAACAATGCAATCTACTAATCATTTTCCTCCTTTTAAAATACTCTGCCAGGACAAATCCCCAGGAGTGGGACTATGGAGTCACAGGGAAGAAGCTTCTTGAAGTGCATGAAGCAGCCTAACATAGCTTTCCAAAAGATCTGTACCAATGTAACCTCATTTCTTTAATACAGCAAATGTTTTACTTACGTTCGGGTTCATACTAATTCTTTAAAATCATAGGAAAGCAAATTAAGGGAAATTTTGTAAAATAAAAAAAATGCATTGTATTTTATGCAAATGAACAATCATTCAGTGCCTCCCCTCCCCTCCTCTCTTCTCCCCTCCCCGTTACTCTCAGCTATGCCTTCAGTTTGTGTTAGAAACCAGAAGAGAAATGAGAAGGAGGGAGTGAAATAGGAAGGGAGCATAGGAATAGCTAAGGTTGCTATAATGCATTATGGTTTAAGGACAAATAATCCTAACATGGGGTTTAACAACAGCCTTATATTGGCCAAAGGGCAAATATTATCCCCATTTTACAGATGGAAGAACTGAGGCTCAAGGAGGTACAGTGGCTGGTCAGTTGCTTAGCTAAAATGTTGACTCCCACCTCTTGGTCTTTGGATCTGGTCTAAATTAGGGCTCTCTAGATGCACAATTTCTGTTTCCCTAAAGGAGTTTACTTACGAAGTGGTCATAGAACAAATCAGGAAAGTATACAGTTACATACTGATTTCTCTGATAATGATAGTAGCAATAACAAAACCAGCTAACTGGACTCATTCAGTGTTTACTATGTACCAGGAATGCATCATCTTGTTTAATCCTCACGGCACTTCTACAAAGTAGGTATTATTGTCTTTATAAATGGGGAAACAGGATCACAGAGAGGTTAAATAACTTGCTCAAGTTCTCAGAGCTAAGAAGTGGCAGAGCCGGAATTTGAAACCAGGAAACCTGGCAGTGGAGCTCTCGCTCTCAACACTAATGTGGAAGGGGAGTCAGAGCCAGGAACCTGCTATGGGACCTTAGACGCATTTCCTAGCTTTGGTCTCCACTAAGTTCCTTCCTTGCCGTAAGACAGAACCTTCTTTCACCTGTTCCTGGTTGCAAAAGCAGCATGAGGAGCTTGCCTGCAAGGTCAAGTGCAGTCTGCATTGGGCATGCAAGGGAGCGGACCAGTGCTTCACTGCTCTGCTGGACTCTGATGTCGGACTGAGTGGCCTGTGGCAAAAAAAAAAAGGAGGTTCTGAATTCCCTTTGTTCTCCCCTTTTATGTTGTCTGAAGGAAAACCAAAGCAAAAAATGCCTTTTGAAGCCGTTTTCTATATGAAAAAATAAACAGAACCCTTCCTAGTGAGAGACTCCAGCCTTGGAGGAGGATTTCGGTAAAGCTGCCCTGATCGCCGAAGCCCTGGGGACCACTGCTGGGTGGGAAGACAGATGCGGAGCAGCTTCCAGGCCAACCTGTTAGGTTCCTTTATCCCATTCATCAAATTCGGTCCTGATAATTTCCATTTTTTAAAGCCGTATGAATGAGTGTTTTGAGCAACCTTTAAATAATACAAAGTTAATTAATATGCTAACTATTAATAAGCTTGATTTTTGCCTTATGTTTGGGATGGCAACGGCCATGCTTTGAGTTGATGCAGAGGGTGTGAAAGGTAGGAAAGGAGCTGATCTGGGAGTACAGTCTTTTTAGCACCCTCTGGGATTCTAGGAGAACTTTTCTTGCCCACCTATGCCCCTCCCCCACCCGCACACACTCACCCCCACGTGAACCTACTCCTGTGATGACAAGAGTGACTTTGGCTGTTGCTGTGGCCACTGGTTACCTTACAGTGGTGACTATAACAAAATATTCCTGTGCCCAGGATGGGCACTCATTGCACCCTCATTTCCTTTTCCCCCACTCCCAAGAAAGGGCAATGGCCCCGCTTCCCACAGGCTTTGCCTTGGAGCTCTGTATTTCTGATTCTGTGGTGACAGAATTTCTAAGCCACTGAAGGAGTGAAACAAGGGTTAAAACCTGGTGGGCCCACCTGAGCAGTGTTTTTATGGCCTGCACAATGTCTGTGAAGTAGTAAACCTCATGAGATTTTACGTAAAAGTCCGACGTGTTCGCTTTTCTTGGGAAGTTGAGCAATGCGATGACATGGCAATGGCCTTCCTGCCTGACGGCACTTGGCTGGCACTCAGCAGAGGCAGCCACTCCCATCACCAGAGTCTCCATCTGCCTCTCTTGAGACATGTATGTCCCCGATTGGTTTCTTTGAGATTTGGGTTTGCATTGCCTGATTTAACAGTCTGGGAGCCTGGAGTCCCTCTGTCTCTGTGATCATAGCCAGACTGACCCGTTGGAGCCTTTCCGGGCCATGGATATATCAGCTGCCTGTCATTCCTGCCCAGTGGGTGATCAGTGTACGGCCAGGGCAGGAATGGTGTTGCTGGTGAAGTGAGGACTCCTTGCCAATCACTCTACAGGACATGCACCATGTGCCGATCACTCTGTACACCTTTACTGCCTAGCACGGAGCTGGCCCAAGGGCTGTGTGTACAGGAATTGTGGTCAACCTTCTAGGCACTTAATCCTTTCTTTTTTTTTTCTTTTTTCTTTCAGCAGATTATGGGAGTGCAAATGTTTAAGTTACATATATTGCCCTTGCCAAACCTGAATCAGAGCTTCAAGTGTGTCTATCCCCCAGACGGTGTGCATTGCACTCATTTGGTTACTTTGTTGACATCATCATCGCATTAGTTGTTAAGGTAAAATATTTTTAGCCAGTGTCAACTATTTATCTCACACCTTCCTCCTCCTCGTATAAGAATACAGTTTTATCCAACCCCCCCGGAACACAGACACTCCATCCATTTTGCACACGTGTACACAAACATCTGCTTCTCTTGTCCTTCTTAGCGTCAGCCTTTTTGTCCCAGGACAGGGTCTGAATATAAAGGACTGGACTGTGAGCTTTTGGTTCATTGAGAGGTTGACATCAAAAGACTTTGATCCAGTGGCTCTGAGGCTGTTTAAATGCAAAAGATTTATCAGCAGATGATATCACTCTTGCTTATGTTCTCATCACTAATTACTCCTTGAACATTTCATACCAGATATCATCCATTGGGCGAACAGGATGTGTTTAGAAAATATTCTCTTTCCAAGTGAGTCAAGGTACAAACATAAAATATATCAAATAACCGCCTCGAGAGGCCCATTGCTAAGATGTACCTCATTTTTTACTAACTCACTTTACAGGTTCAACAAAGAAGAAGAAACTCTGGGATCAGAGGTGAATCTCCCAGTCCCCTGGGAATGAATCACGTCTGAATAGGCTCTGGCACATTTCTCAAATTGGACATATTTCCTTTAGCCTCCTTAAACCATAAACAGAAGAAATTAAGAGTGTCAGGAATGAGTAATTTTTAAAAGTGATTTGAGGAGACAAGACATATCAATTGTGTATGGAGAGATTGAGGAAACAGCATTGTTATCAGGACTTGTACCTCTTATAAATTCACTATTATTGATTAAAACTTGGCAAAGGGGTTCTCTGTTAATCTGCATGACATTCACATGACATGTTCTCAGGTAACTGGCTGTGTCTTCTAATTTTTATCCTTTGAAACCTTGAGATGCTGGAGAGTGTGATGGATTTGTTGTAAATTGGATTAATATCCAGCCCAAGCCAACTGAGATCTGAAAAGCTGGCTAGGGATATCACCTAGAAAATAATAACCCAAATAAGTCTGAAAACTGTAAAATGTTTTCCAGTATGGCTCAATTTCAAGTCGTTGGATTGCACAGACATACCTGGATTGAAAGAGCAGCTCTGCTGTTCATTGAATTTCCCTGTTTCAGATTATAGGTTGGTAGATACCTGTGTAACTCAGGGCAGTGATGTATGAAGATTAGACCACAGTGTGAGTTTGCTGTGTGCATTGCAGCCTTATTGGGCATAGAAATTAAATGGCTTTAGATACTTCTATGTGAATTTCACACAGACTCTATAAGCATGATCTGTTCAAAATAAAACTTGTTTTTCTCCTCTAAACCCTCTTCCTGTTGGTACTACCCATCTTGATGGGTGACACCATTTCCCATCCATACTCAAACTGGGAATCTGAGTCTTCTTCACGGACTCTTACCCGCACTTTTCACACTCAGTCTGGCATCATGTCCTAAAAGTTCTTCCTATAAGTTCCCTGTAACTTGACCCCTTCCTATCCCTTCTGGGGGGTCCTTAGTTTTGGTTCTCATCTGGGGCAATAGCTATTGTATTAGTCCATTTCGCATTGCTATAAAGAAAATACCTGAGGCAGGGTAATTTATAAAGACAAGAGGTTTATTTGGCTCACCGTTCTGCAGACTGTACAAACATCACTCCTGCGTCTGCTTCTGGCGAGGGTTGCAGGGAGCTTCCAATCAAGGCAGCAGGTGAGTCACATGGCAAGAATGGGAGCAAGAGATGGAGGAGGTAGTACCAGGCTCTTTTAAACAATTAACTCTTGCATGAACCCATTCATAGGAGAACCCACTCACTGTCGTGGGTAGGGCACCAAACCACTCATGAGGGATCGGCCCCTGTGACCCAAACACCTCCCCCCAGGCCCAACATTGAACACTGGGGATCAAATTTCAATGTGAGATTTGGAGGGGCCAAACCTCCAAACCACATCAGTTATTTACTCCCGTGTGTCCAAAAAAGTCTGTACTTTTTATAGCACTAATCCCATGATACTGTAATGATTTTGTCTAATAAATTGTCACCTCCATGCTAGAATAGTAACTCCTTGAGGACAGAGTGTGTGTATATATACATACACATATATGTATATTTCATCTTTTTTCTCCTCAAAGCTAGTAAATATTTGCCAAATGAATGAATGAGCCCTACTTTTTATGCACTTTGCAGTTCCCCATTTTTAGATGTGTAAATCTTTTTTTTCCCCCACCATTCTTTGGTTTATATGAAATTTGGAAAGAGAATCAAACTAATCTTGCTTTGCTTTATGGATTTCAGGCTGCTGCAGGTAGACACCATATATTCTGCTTTCTCTGAGTCCTCCTCTACTCAGGTCTGGCCCCAAACTGAGTATGCAGTTGGTTTTTTTTAAAAAAGTGATGATAAATTGATTTTCATCTGCTTCTGGGAAATGAGAGGGCTTTAGTGAGGAGGGTTTCCACTTTCTGTCCACCCACAAGAAAGAAAAAGAGCTTCCGGATGCTTGGAAATGGAGCTGTATATTTGGGAGGCCGATGAAAGTGCTTGTGTAATACTTGGCCGTGAAAGCCTTCTCCGAGTGA
>RJWJ010038840.1:0-14759 GCA_004363605.1 Indri indri
GTTCCCAGAGCTCTAATGTTATTCTTTTCTTTTCCTTCCTTCCCATTCTGCACTGCAGTTGGGTGTTCTCTGCTGACCTGTCTTACAGATCACAAACTCTATTTTCTGCTGTGTTTAGTCTGTTAATTAACTCATCCAATGAGTTCTGAATTTCAAATTCTTTCTTTTTCAGTTTTAGGATGTCCATTTTGTATTTTAGTAAGTATTTCAATTCTGTATTTAACTTTTTCACTTTTCCACTCATGTTGTCTTATTTTTAAATGTATCCATTCATTTAAAAATAATCCAAAATTATTGTATAGTTCTTAACCTACTAACACCAGTATTGTGGACATTCATTCTTCTGCTTATATATTGTTTTTTTCTTCTTGATTATTAGTTACAATTTTTGCTCTCTTTGCATGCTTTTAAAGTTGTAATTGTATACTAGCCTTGTGCGTAAAGAACTGTGAAGCCTCCAAAAGAAGAGGCTCCCTCTGTCCTTGGTTAGGTGTGTGGAGTGAGGGGCTGCCGACCTCAGTGTCCTGAGGGATGGATCTGGGTTGGGGCTGGGCTGTGATTTTGGTAAAACTCAGTCCCTGGTTGGACCCTTTCTTTGAGCGTGGCTGGTCTTTCGATCGAAAGCCTGCGGGTCTCTCCAGCCTGCAAATGCTTCGGGAGAAGTGAAGGTTTCGAGCTTAGCTCCTTGGCTTCCCACTGCCCTGCACTTTTAAAATCTTGCCCACGTCTTGGCGGGAGATGTGACCGTGCAGTCCAGGCAGGACACGTCCCCGTCCCCTCCCATCCCCGACCTTCCTCTCCCCTCCTCCACTCCCCCGTCCTCCCCCCTCCGCACTTGTCTCTCCGGCACCCTTAGGTTCAGGGAGACTGGGCCGTCCCTTCGCCCGCCCTTGCTGGGCTCAGCGCCCTGGGCTCCCGAACCCAGCCCCACAGGATGGGAGACTGGTCGCCCTTTCGGGGTGCTTCATGTTCCTGGTCTTTTCGCCCTCCCTGCCAGACCACCAGAAGCATCCCTGGCCTCTCTCTCCCAGGTGGCGTGGGGTGTGCGGGCTGGTCCCCCAGCTCTCCGCCTGCACCTGCAGCGGGCGAGTGTTCCCGGCAAGGGCAGGGCGGTCTCCACCCCCGACTCTCGGCCGTCCATCCTGGCTGCCACAGCCCGACAACCTTTAAAAGATAAGGTTTTGGAATTTTTCTGACTTTTTACAGTACAGGTAGTTAGGGGGGAACGCTGGGCTGCCTCAGAAACGGAAGTCCCTACTGACAGTTTTGGTTTGCTCTTGCCCATTCTTTCTCCCATCGCTTATTTTCACTTGCGTACACGTTTCAAAAATAGTTATTCCGTGTTGTGTACCAGCTGCTTTAAATATCCACCGTCCCAGGGTCGAGTGTGGGCTTGTGGTTCTCACCTGCCTTCTTTCTTGTAACATTCTCCCTCATGGTAAGTTGAGAGCTTGTTTGTTTGGTGGCTTTTGTTTGATTACGAATTCATATGGCTCGAGCCCGATCCGTTTGACTTCTGGGAGCTAAATCGGGGATGCTTTTCTCTGCTTCTCTCTGGGGGGTACGTGGCTTTGCCGCTGCTGCCTGGATCCGTGGGGTGTTGTCAAGGCAGCATCACTCAGGTCTTGGCCTTTTGAAGGCCCTGCTCGATCAGGGGTCTCGTGTCGTCTTCCCCGTGGTGTCAGGAAGCCCGTGGCGGTGTGTCTGGAGGGAGTGCGGCTGTGTTCACTTCCCACGATGCCGCCCACCGTGCCGAGGGGCAGCCGCGGCCTCTGGTCCTGGCGTGCCGTCCTTTCTCCGAGTACCCCGTTCTCCCCACGTCCTTCCTGCTTGCTAGAGAGGGCAGCTGTGAATCTTTTTAAAATTATCATTCGTTCACTATCTGGTGTATTATAGTTCCTTAATCCAGTTTTCTCAAAATAACTGGGTTGATAATGTTTTTATATAAAGCCAGCAAAAATTAAATATAGACAAAATATTGAAGATTTAGAAAAAGTAATATCAAAATCAGTTCTTGGGTGCTTACCAGTGTACACAAATATACATCCAAATAAGGATCACATCATTTAGGGTGATTTTACCGAGGGGTCGCTACGCACCAGGTTCAGCGTTGGATCTGGGGAGGGTTGTCGAGGTCGTCCAATCCAGAACAATGTGCTCCCTGGCTCATGTTTATTTTTCTGCCCTGGATCTGGGAGGCAGCCCTTTTTTGAGAGGTTTGCTGCAGGGTTCTCTGGGGGACAAAGCTGCACCGAACTCTAGAGGCCTGTCGTGTCTGCATGCGGACACCACACGCACACTCACACTCACGCCCGGGAATGTCGCTGTACGTGGGACGATCGTAATTTCGTGCTTGGCTTTCTCACCTGACCTCATAAGTGCTCATCCACACTAGCGAATGGTATAGCTTCGTCAGTATTGTTTTTAGAGATGGCAAAGTATCCTACTGTAAAGGTGTAGTGTTCTTCCATTGTTAGGTGTTATATTTATGGCAATTTCATACCCAAGACTCTGTCCTAAAGAATTAGTTAAAATTTTGTGCACACACATGTTTAATATAGTGTTTTGAGAGCTAAAGCAGAGAAGACTTCTCATGTCTTAGACTGAGAAATCCTTAACTAGCCTCTCAGCTTCTGAGTTTGGGACTGTGTTGTGTAATTTTGAAGCCCCAGTAGAGTTACATTTTTCTCATGTCTTCATTCAGGAAACCTCAGTCACCTGCGACGTGGCGGGTGTTCGTGGTGGGTGCGTGCTGGGCTCGGGCTGCGCGCCGTCCAGACAGGTTCCTGACCGCATGCAGCTCAGGCTCCCACGGGGCTGGGCTGAGTGACGTGCTCGGTGACCACGCACGTGCTGTGTGGCAGCCGGTGAGCTCTGGGTTCCTGGTTTATCAGTGACTTCAACTCCTCGTTACCTCCTGGGTCTCAGTTTCCCTAATGTGTGCAGTGACAGGGCTGGGCAGGGCTGTCCAGCAGAACTTCTCGTGGAGGCGGAAATGTTTGCCGTCTGTGCCACCCAGTGTGGTAGCCAGTAGTCACATGTGGCTGCTGGGCACTTGAAATGTGACTAGTGTGACTTAGAAGCTCAATTTTAAATTTTTATTACATTCCAGTTAATTGATTTAAAGTAAGTAGCCACATGTGGCTAATAGTTACTGTATTAGATAATGCTGGTCTAGATGGATTCAGTGTTTGTTTAATGGTATTAAGTGGTCTTTAGAGTCTGTTCTGATTCTGACATCTGGTTTTCTTTGCTTGTTTGTATTTATTTCTTCATTCATTTATTTTTACCTTGAGTGCTCTGAGCCTCAGGAGCGCCTTTTTGTGTTAGATCATATGCTTTTCCCTCTTGCACTGTGTCAATAAGAGACACCACCCCCCTGGGGAAGGGAATTTGCCTGAACAAGACACTAAAAAAATAAAATAGACCGAAGTGGAGAAGAAGGAAGATTTTGTTGGCACACACAAGCTTGTTTCGCAAAACCAGGTAAGCAAACTAAAGAGGTTACCCACCTGCAGGTACTCTCCTCTGCTAACTCTGCAGTCTTCCTTTAACCAGGTTTTGAATTTTTGTCCAATTTAAATTTATGATTCAGTTTTCTGTTATAAGTACTTGCTGTTTGTAAATGAGACTAATTACCATTTGAATTCATGGTACAAATAATGTAATTTAGAGTTACAGATCTCTTGATCCTCTGGGTCTAGGCGAAATAAATGTAGTATCTAATGCTGGAATGGAGCAAGATTTTTCTTGGAATCTTAAAATATCTGCTTTGAAAAACTGGGTTATTTTAGAAACTATAAATAGTCACTTGGTAATTAGGTGTTTGGTTTTATTTGTTGTAATGGAGTGCTTATTAAAGCTCAGCGTGCTCTTACCCACGGATCGGGAGCTTTTACAGCCAAGGGGTAAGAGACATCCTCCACATCTCATCTGCTGGTCATAACCCGTCACCGCTGATGGATGGCCTGCTGAACTTTCACATTGCTGTTTGCTGGTGGGGAAAGAAAATTCTCTCTTTCGATAGGGTCTACTCCAAAATTCTGCAACCATTTTATACAATCATAGCCTCGTTCTGTATCACGCAGTCAAGGGGGAGGCCCGATAACACGGACGAGCCTTCCCTGTCAAATGGTTATGGAATTTGGTCTCTCGTAGGCTTATCTCTTCCCACCAGGATTCTTCTTCCTTTTTTTCTTGGCAGAGCTTCTTCACTAGTGAAAATGACATCAGAACTTGATCAGGATGTAAGTTCCTGCAGAAATAGCCCTGCGTCTGGTCAGTACACAGAGAGCGTAGTGACTTTCCCAGAGCGTTCACAGGCCGGGGGCTGGTGTCGCCCCTGTGTCCGGCGGGCTGGGGAAGAACGGCACGCAGCTGACAAGATTGATGCTGCATCAGCCGTGCCTGCAGGTCCCCCGTGGCTGGGATGGGCGTCAGCAGACCTCCTAGCACACTCGGCTGTCTTCAGAGAGCACAGAGCCGCAGGCGGCGGTTTTGTTTAGTATTTGCCGTTTGCAGTCTCCCTTTAAATTTATCCTCACCCTTGAAAAATAATTGATAATTTATTTCTTAGAAATAAAGCGTTGCAAACTGAAAACTGTTTTATAAATGTTCCAGGAAACCCGAATGCCTGGAATTTTCATTGTCACCTAAGTCTTCCTCCAGCCCACCCCCCTCCAAAAGCCGGTTTGGTTCTGGCCTTTGTGCTTCATACTTTCTATTTGCCTTTTTCATATGACCCAATAACAATAAGTACATTTTAAAATTTATGAAAGTTTAATGAATGGTCAGCGAGAGGAGAGACTACTTTTATAACAAGATTAATACCTGGGCTCAAGGGACATAACATTTTAGTAAAATCAAAATTTGTATAGTTATCCTAGCAGTGCTGGCAACCTCTGGCTTCCTTATTAAAATGTCTAAATAAAATACTGGCGGCCGTCTCTGGCTTTATTTCCATCTGCTCTCTGTGCCCTGACCCGGAACCCAGTCAGGGTGGCGAGGTCCGGGCCAGGGGGTCCCTGGTTTCTGTCACAGCTCATACAGCTGTAGACTCTCACATGAGGCACCAAGGCCCATGGTCAGTCTAGAATCTAGACTCTAGACGTTTCTGGGAAGAAATCCAGGGAGAAATATCCCACAAGGCAGCCAGCATTTGGTGTTGTTTTAAATAAACTCATACGTAATCTATACCTTTTCTCCTTTTAATTGCTACACTTTAAAGAGACGTCTCGGTGTATTTTTTTGTTGTTTGTTTTTTGGCTGGAGAGGCCTATTGGGATAGAAGTCATAGAGCAGATACTCTGGTTTCTGATTTTAGCAGGGGAGCATCAGTTCTTGACCTAATTTATAATGCGATACAAAGCTGCTGGCCAGCTGACACTAATCTTAATTTATGATCTATTTAACTCTTTATTTCCCAGCCACCGCACGCACCGCCCCCATCCCTGGACCGGCGTGCTGCAGGGCGGAGCTGCAGTGTCACAGGTCTGCATCCTGGCGGCCAGGGAGGGCTGAGGAGAGCCGACCCACAAGGGCTCGGTCAGGGCCCTGTGGATTCTTCACGCCATCCTTGTCCCCTTTCCCGTTTCTGAACCACCAGGTCTTCAGGGTCAGATCAGACCCTGCATGTACACAGATGACAATGCCTTTTTTTTTCTTTTTACTTTTTATCTTGAGATAATTTTAGACTCGCAGAAAAGCTGGCCAAACAGTACAGAAAGTTTCTGTATACAGCCTCCATCTACTTTCGCTGAGCGTTAACACCTTACATAACCGGGGCACGGTTACCACAACCAGGGCGTTGACGTGGCATATTATGGCAAACCCTGCCGTCTCTCCTTTGTCCCCTCTGCCGCAATGGTCTCAATGTGTGTGTTCCCCCAAAATTCCGACGTTGAAGTTCTCACCCCCAAGGCGATGGTAGTAGGGGGTGGGGCCGTCGGGTCGTGATGAGGTCACAGGGGCAGACCCCCTATGTGTGGGATTGGTGCCGTGAGAAGGCAAGAAGGAGGCACCGTCCGTGAGCCAGGAAATGGGCCCGTCAGGCAGGGGCCCTGCAGATGGCTTGATCTTGGACTGCCGGCCTCCAGGACTGTGAGGAAGGAATTTCTGTTGTGCATAAACCACCCAGTCTAAGGTGTTTTGTTACAGCAGCCAGAAGGGACTGAGACATCTAGTTTGTGACAGCTCCTCTTCCCTGCCTTTTGTGGCCTGGAGTCTTTTAAAGAACACCCATCAGTTATTTTGTGGGGTGTGTCTCATTTGGGTTTGCTGATGTCGCCTCATGATTGGATTGAAGTTGTGTGTTCTTGCTAAGAAGGCACAGAAGTGACGTGTCCTCTCGGGGCATCCTGTCCTGGGAGCGTATGTCCACCTGTCAGTTTCTATGTTGTTAAACTTGGGCACTTGGGTAAGGTGGATCTGTCCTGCTTCTCAACTATAAACTTACTATTTTTCCCTTAGTAATTAGTGCATATCTTGGGGGAGATATTTCGAGACCATCTTGGGTCTCCTCAGGCTTCACCCACTGATTTTAGCGACCCCAGGTGCATCTTGCCTGCAACAGTGGTTACTGTGTTGTTTGCCTAATGTTTTGTATTTTCTTCCTTCTCTTTTCATTTGCTGATCAGAATTCTTCTGTAAGGAAGAGCTGTCTCCTTTTCCCCATCTATTTAATTATTCAGTGAATTATTTATGTCAGTATGGACCCGTGGGTATTTATTGCACTTTCTGGGGTATAGTCCGGTGCTGCGGCTCCTTATTTTGTTACTCAAATAGCTCCCACTCTGGCTCCTGGGAGACTCTTGAAGTGCGTTGGCTCCTACGTCTTTTGGACATGGCTGTCCTTTTCTAGCACTTTCTTACTTTCTGGCACCACAGTATAATCCAGGCTTATCTTGTATTTTCCCTGCCCCAGCCTGGGACCCAGGCACTTCTCCAAAGGAGCCTCGTTTCCTTCTGGCTGGAGGACGGTATTTAGAAACCGACATCTGGGTGCGGGCTGTGCTTATCGCTGTGGAGGTGCCGCTGCTTCCAGCTGTTCTCAGCGGACAGCGCCAGGGACTACGTGTGTATACTGACCCTTGTGTGCACACACATCTGTATCTATTTTTGTATCTGTCATCTGCGTGCATATGAAAAGCCACAAGTTCATCCTGATGCCTCTAATTTAGATCCAGCACAATAGGTTGGTTTCATTGTAGCCTCTGCCCTTCCCCTCGTTGTAGCCCCTTCTCTGACGGTGAGAAACCTGGTGCTTATTATCTGCAATTCATTTACTTATTTAATGGCTTCTTTTAATCAGACTCTGATAAAACCCGTGTCATTGTATTGTAGTCACTAGATGCAGATGAGGCTTCAGAGGCGAAGCCCTGCTTGTGAAGGAGAAAGAATATTTCCCGTGCTTGCTTGGTGGAAAGACTTCAACCTACAGAATTCTTCTGTAAACATGATTGGGTGCATGGGGTTGACATTTGGACTGAAGTAGACAGAAAATGAAATCATTTTGTTTTAAAATAGAGGGCATGTTTCCAAATAGGTGTACCAGCTGATTAGCTTGTTTCTCAAATATCCAATTGTTGCATGTTGAAAACAAATAAAAATAAAGCAATGAAGATCCTCTGATGTTATTTTATGTGAAGAATAATAATTACCTTTTATAGCATTCTCTATTAATTTAGGGTTTTTTCTTTTTCTTTAACTCATTTTATTTTCTTTTTACTCTCATTTTTGTGGATTCATACTTTTTACCTACACGTGATTCATTATGATTCTTAATCCTCTTTGTTGTGAACAGAAATGCTGAAAATTCATTAGATGAACATTAAATCCTTTAAAAGAGCCGGTTGTGTCGTATCAAGGGTCATGCGGGACCCGTGCCGTGTGGCGGGGACAGTTGCTCGTCGTGAGGTCTGATGTAGTCTTAGCCCCAGACGCCATCCCATTTCTACTGGAGTTGGGTTTCCTGGTGGCAGAGGACTCTGAAATTCAGCTGATGGAAATACAAACTTATTGTCACTTTTCAGTAGATGACTGAAAATTGTTGGATATATGTGTGTGAAATGACTAGATCTTGTTTTTAGAAGTAAAAGGATATAAGTAATTGAAAAATAATTTAGAGTTATTGTTCTGAAATTTCACTTATGGTGTATTAAGAGGTTAGGTGTTCCCTAATTCTTTCTTTCCTAAGCATATCTTTATCTTTGTTCGAATCTTTTTGTCACAAACCTTTGAATATGGACCAATATTTCAAATCTTGGGATTGGAAAAAGGTATAAAGATTAGATTTTTAACACTTCTCAAATAGCGTAGGGGGATACCAATGGCACATTGTTCAGAAAGTCCTTGCTGTTGCTGGTTTTGCCGGTGCCTGGTTTCCTGCTGCTGGGGCATGCACCTTGGCGGGGTGGGGGTGGGGGAGTCACTTCAGTGCCCTGGGAGCCACACCTCCAGCTGGCTGTCTCTGGGCATCCTTAGCTAACAGGGCGTTTGGTGGTAGGGAGACTGGACTGTGCCGTTTGGAATCCCTGGGCTCGATTTTAGGCTTCTACAACTTACTGGAAACATGATCTCAGGCAAACAGGTGCTCAGTGTTGGTTTCCTTACCTGCGATGTACAGATTATGATGTAACCTCTCTCCATGGATAATTGTAAGGACTGAGTTTATTAATGCTCTAAGTGTCACCTATACAACATACCAGGATTCAGTGTTACCTTACCCAAACAGTTTGGTATCTCTGATTAGCTTGATTTCTATTTCATTGACAGCTTTCTTCTAAATTTAAGACCAGGTAGAATTATAGAGTACCAGAGTTGTATAGACTTTGAGAGGGAAACTAAAGCCAAAATTGTTAGCTCTCAGTGACTTAGGGGCAGTCACTTCCTGGTGTCGGGGTCCACTGATGGTTCATAAAGAGGTTCTGGTAACTCTCGCATCAAAATCCTTTGCAGATAGGTTTATTCTTGCTCTCAGCTCAGCTGGTGGCAGTGGCTTGGGCGATTTTCCTCCAGTACACTTATAAACAGCAGGGACTTTTAGGTGAGGTTTGCCCATGTGCTCATGGGCTCAGTGCTGGGGCCTCTTCCCCACTCTGGGTGCTGGGCCTTGACCCCCTCAGGTCTGCCCTGACCCCACTGTGGAGAGGACACCTTCCTTTTCTCTAGGAGGTTAGACCACATCTCCTGTGATGAGGGACGGTAGCAGTCATCACTTCAAGACTGAGAAAGTCTGTTCCTTTGGGAAATTGTGGGTCTGTTTTGCTGTGGTTTGCAAATGTGTACAGGGTGGCCCACAGGGTTAATTTAACAGAGTTTTTCAGTATCATACAGATTTATGTATTTTTTTAGAGGCAGTGTCTTGTTCTGTCTCCCAGGCTGGAGTGCAGTGGCTTGATCATAGATCACTGCAGCCTCAAACTCCTGTGCTGCAGGGATCCTCCCACCTCAGCCTCCCGAATAGCTGGGCTACAAGCGTATGCCATCATGCCTGGCTAATGTTTTCAAAAACATTTTTTGTAGAGATGAGGTCTTGTTATGTTGTCCAGGCTGGTCTTGAACTCCTGGCTTCAAGCAGTCCTCCTGCTTTGGCCTCCCAAAGTGCTAGGATTACAGGCATGAGCCACTGAGCCTAGCCCAGTATCACACAGATTTTTAATTACTTTCACAGGCTTGTTCATTTTGGTTTGTTTTTATAGTGGTTATTCCTTTTTGTCTGCCTTGTGTATTTATTCATTTATCGGTAAGTTAATCAGTCCTTTACCTTCCCTTCCTTCTTTGGTTTTCATGTTTCCACTCACCATCGAGATGCGCAATCGTGGGGTCTTCTTCCACTGAAGCACCTGTGGGCAGGTGAGGCTCTGTGATGGTATGGCCACCACGTTCACTGCCACCATTCTGAGGACTCTGCATGTGTTTCTTGTCCAACAGTACTTTTAGTTTGAACATAAACCTGCACTTAACAGCGTTTTTATGGCAGACGCAGGCGGTGGTGCTCACCAAGATTTTCCGGTCTCCTTTACCAGGTATGCATGAAGACTGCACTGTTCCACTTACTTGAGGGTCGGCTTGGTCACTCACTTGCTTTGGCTAACGAGTGTGAGCAGAAGTGACACATGGTGCTGCTGTAGAAGCATGTACACGCCAGCTCCCGGTTCTCCACGCCCTCTCCCCCTGTTGGCACTTGGGCTGCTGCTCTGGAGGTTAACCCAGACCCACAGTGGCGTTTGGTGGTATTTGTTACAGCGGAGTGCCTGAGCCTGTCCTGACTAATGCAACGTGGAATGTGTCTACAGCGTGGCCGAAGTGTAGGCTTTGAAGTGTGTTGATTTGACCTTGGATACCCACCTTCCACTTGAGTGCCACGTCCTTGGGCTAGTTCCTTAACCTCCCTGTCTGCTTCCTTATCTATAGATAATTTGATCTACCCTAGGTTTGCCATGAGGAGTAAATGAGATAATGTCTGTGAAGCACCGGGCCCAATGCCAGGCATATGTAGCTAATAAATTTCGTTTCTGCCCAGCTAGACTTTTTGATAGCCCATTGGCATGGAGTTGCCTACGTAAAGATACAGAAGCCTTCTTTTTCTGGGGTGTTCGCCTTTTGACAAAAAGGAAAATGAATGATCACATAGTTATTTTATTTTGCCTTTAAAAAATGATTTAAAACAAGATGGATAATGTATGCCAGAGGTGTGATGCGGTAGTCACCTTCCTTAAGGAATGCTGCATGCAGCAGGACACCCCCCGAAACCGTGCGAAGATGGGGGACTGGGGGATTGGGGACCAGGCTGCCTCCCGCTAAACTGCCGCGCTCCCTGTCACATGTGATCAACTAAGGGGAACCACATGCCAGGACTCAAGGGTTTCTCCCTTTATTCTTTTCCTTAAAATCAAGTTACATTCTTTTTTTTAAGCAATAAAGTTTAGAACAAAATGAGGGATAGAGAACAAGATGTCGAGACGCACAGACCTGAGAGAGACGGCTGGTTTTAAAAGCAGCCATACCCAACAGAACATAAAGATGCATGTAGTCTACAAATGCACTTTTTCTTTTTATGGCTCTACTCCATATTTCATTTATATTTAAAACTGAGTTGACGAATATGAATACAGATATTTAGAGTTATTGTAAAGTCATATTTGTTTATGCGCGCGGTCCAGTTTCCAGACCATATCTCATGGTTTAAAAGGGAGAGCAGTTAATGGTTTCGCCCACACTGCTTGGGTTTTTTTTTTTTTTATTATATTCCAGCTTCTATTCTTCAGGTGTGCGGCTATTTTAGTATTATGAAGAATGATGGATGATGCAGGAAAGTTTCTTCGGAAGCACTTCTGATATTGTGCAATGCACTTGGGGGTCCGCCACACTTGACCGATGCGTGATTTATCTGACGTCCCTGCCACTTCCCGAGATAAAGCTGCTGTTTTATCAAAAATGCCAGCAACTGTGATTTAGAATTTATAAACCTCCATTTTCAAATAATCGTTCTGATTACTTTCTGCTTTGGCAATAAAATGATAAAGGTAATTGCACACAAATGTGAGACAGCACCAAAATACAATAAAATTAACCTGAATTAGCTTGACTTGTCGATGAGAAGTATTTATGAAATGTAGTGTTGCAATAAGGGAGGGAGAGTGATATTATAGCTGGAAGGTGAGTTATTGCCTTAATGTAATACTCTTTGAAATTTAAAAAAGAGACTGTTACTGTTGAGGGTGATTGTGCTTTTGAAATTAAGTTGAAGTGATTCTTATAATTGGCAACAATAATGCATTTTGAAGGTAATATCTTTTATTGTGTTATGCCTAGTTGCATTACCTCTTATTTAGCAGTTTCTGGCTTCAGCTTTTCTAATACTCAGGTAGAAGCAGACTTGGAATTCTGTCGGATGCCGGGGGCTCGGATGTTTTATTCTCTTTGTAGCAGTGCCCCTTGTCTGAATGTTACGGACTTTTTTTTTTTTTAATTGTTTAGATACCAAAGGCTAAATATTATAGTTAGTTAATTTTTTAAAAAAAAGTTTAAGGAAGGTTTTAGAAATGTATTTGGTTTCCCTGTGTTTATGTGTGCACTGGGGATTCCTCATTGCGGGCTCATGGTTTTTAACATGGCAGATCCAGTGGTCCTTTGCAACAGACACAGTTTGTAACCTTCCTTTTATATTCCTGCAATGAAATTCATGGATAATAGCGACCTATATATACTATTAAAAAACTTAAAGTAGGAAAAGAACAGTGATTTATGATAAAATAATATGCATTCAGAACAGGAATGCTTGGCCCAGGACCATGCTAGAAGACATAATGAAGTAACCAGGTGTATGTACCTGGAACACAGCAGCTACCAATGGAGACCAAGACAGTCTTGTTTATTGGACATTCATCATCTGATCAGCACCGACATTAGTGACATAATTTTTCCAAAACGGTGCACAACTTTTTGTAAAGTTTCAGAGAAAATAAAGTCCATCTTTCTGTTGAGTTACAGGGTAGTTGCATTCCCAGAAAACCTTGTGTGTAGTAAAGTGTGCAAAAAACTTTGTCTTTACACGTTAAATGGAGTTATGCTGTAGGGTCTGAATAATTTTAGACCTGAATGTGCTGCAAGACATTTGAAAGTGATGCGGAATACAGGACGGCACTCTTGTTCGGGATGGTCCCACACATCCCAGAACACCTTTTCAGTACCCCCGTCGAAAGGGACCGGAGAAGACTGTCTATACAGAACCCAGCACCAGCCAGGGCACGATTAGATCAGGAACCACCCAAGTGCGTCCTGTGCGGGCTGCCAGTGCCCGCACACACGTGGCCATAGGAGGCCTGCGGTTTGGTTCCTGGTGTTTCCTGGGCATCCGTTTCCAAGTGGATGGGCAGAGAAATGTCCCAAAGCGTAGAATCCCGGAGGATTGTAATCGGATGTACCGTAGCGCCCTCCGCCACCAGGAGGACCTGACTGTGTCTAGTCCAGGTTTGTGTGAGTGTGGTGGGTATTCTTTTCCTTTAGTTTTCTGACTTGTTTGGTAATAAATGTTCTAGTATCGGAAATTTGTATTGCATCTAGCAAAGATGGACGTTTGGAAGCTACAGCGAACTTCACAGAGTATCATAGACTTAAAATTGCCGTATGTGTGTTTCCTCCTGTTGATTTTGGGAGGAGAGCGGGGATCTGCTGTTTTTCTAAAGAGAATAAAGTGTTGGGAAGGAAAATGCCCAGGAAAAATAGAACTTGTGGGAGTTTTTTCAGAAAAAATCAGTGGAATTTAGAAAATTGAAGCAAAACAAGATTTTGTGGTAGGTAGGTATCTTTTGTAACCTCCCCCACCGCACTTTTATTTTCTAGTCGTTTGGTAAACTGTGTACTGTTATAATAACCTGTTAGGCTCTTGTGGTTTAGATAAAAGTGAAAACCTAATAAAGGCTTCGTGATTAGCCTTGCATGCATTCATATGCTGAAACACAGGACTGCTAACATATAGCAAATGTCCGCTTGTTTTATTACTGTGTAATAAATATAAAAGTAAAAATGAAATATTCCTTTTTCTTAACATTTTGACGTAAGGCTGAATTTTAGGAGTTGTAAATGATCCTGGAGCTCAGTCACATGGTGACTGTCTCACTGTGGGCACATTCAAGTTGGTATTTTATTTCTTTAAAAATAGTGGAGTTTTGTCTGCATCTGATACACCCAGCATCTCAACTCAAGTCTTTGTGGGTCTGCTACTTTTTTTCTTGTTCTTGCTCATGATGTCCTACTTAATTGTGTGCCTGGTTCTTTGATTATTCTGGACATTATATTTGAGAAATTATTCATTATGTGTAAGCAATGTGAAGCGTGAGGTGATCGTGCTTGTCCCTGGAGTGGTTTTGTTCAGCAGCAGGTCTCTGACTCACTCGCCCAGGTGGCCGGGAGCTGGGACCGGGCAGAGTGGCCTCTGTTGGTTTTCAGTCACTGGTTTTTTGTGGTATTTGCTCACTAGGCCAGTGGTTCTCAGTGACGGGTGACTTTGTACTCCATGGGAAGTCTGTCACTGGAGACATCTGGGCCTGTCACAATGGAGGGGGTACTACTGGCATGCAGCAGGCAGAGGCCAGGGATGCCGGTAAACATCCCGCAGCACGCAGGACGGTCCCCACAGCAGAGTTGTCTGAGCCCCATGTCGGCACTGCCATGTCGAGACCGTTCGTTGTTCTCTCTGCAGACCTCCTTCAGAGCCAGCTGGCCCCTGCGCCACCCACTTTTATCCGTGGCACCCCCCTCCTCGTTCTCATGTACTCCCACCCCCTTCCCCGTACCCCACAGCAAGGAGTTTTCTGCTTCTGTGGGTTTTTAGGGATCCAGTGTCTCCCATCCCCTCTGCAGCGACTCAGGCAGGTTCATTCGGTCCTCTGGCTCCATGAGGATGCGTGAGCGCCCACGTGGCCCTTTGTTCTTGGGCTCAGCCTGACGCCTGCCTCCCTGCTGTCGTGGGCATCCAAGCTCTGAGCCTCCGGGCCCCAGCCAGCCCTGTCGTTTCCTCCTCTTTCATCTTCCTCAGTCTGCTCCGTCCAAGCGTCTGCATGCTGTTTGTATAACTACACGCCCCATGTTCTTCTTTTCTCTGTGTCTTTGCACAGTTCATTTTTTTCCACTTACAAATAAATACCTTCTACCCCCTTTGAACTCCTACCCATCTTCCAAACTCCTCCTTTCTTGGCACTTGAATTTAGATGTCTTGTTCTTTAGGAAATCTCTGAACTCGTCTCTGGGTCTTTTTT
>RJWJ010038841.1:0-14764 GCA_004363605.1 Indri indri
GTGTGCACCTGGCTCTCTTCTGGTTTTTACAGATACATCCCCAAAAGTATTCTTGTTCCAGCATGCTAGACCTTGTCTTCTGAGACTTAGATGGTCATCTGCATTCAACCCTACCCATCTCAGTAGGAAGAGACTTCCTCCTTTAGTGTTTAGGAAGGAGTCTTGGTGTACATGGAGCATTGAGGGTGAAGATGGATTTACTCACCACTGTCCTTTGCATCTTCTTATTCTTACCCTTTGTAATTAATGAAGGTAACACAGTGAACTTGGTTGTTTCTCCTAAACCCTAGCCAAGTGGTTCTCAACCCCCAGAGTTTTGTTCCCCCAGGGGACGTTTGTTAGTGTCTGATGACTTTTTTGGTTGTCACAGGTAGGGAAGGGGTGCTGCTGGAATCTAGTGTCTGGAGGCTATAGCTGCTGCCAAACATCCTGTGATGCATAAGAGAGTCCTCCACGACAAAAGATCACCTGGCCCCAGATCTCAGTAGTGCCGAGGGTGACCAACTCAGCCCAATCTCCGTTGCCGTGGTCGACTTGTAATTGAGTTGTTGGTCTTCAGATAAGTTACCTGAATATTAGGCATTTTAATGTCTGTTTATTTTCATGTCCATCCATCAGCAGCGGGTACTGATGGTTACTCTGTGTTGAGAAACGCCACACCTTGCATTTTGGTGGATTTTAAGCATTCAAGTTACATTCCCTGTGTTTGAGTTTACAATCTAGTTTAAGATTCTTCCATAATAATCTTTTTAACAGTTTATTTTCAGATGGAATTTTAGTGTAATAAATAGTTCCCTTTATTTCATGGGCTCTTCATGTCTGAGTCAACGTGAAGAACCTAGTCATTCAAGGAGGTCGAGGTAAATCTGAGAGGGAGAAGAGTGAACAGTAGTAGAGAGAATTTAGACTTTGAAACCCTCCTTGCCTACCCAGCCCTACCACCTCTGCATTTAAGCATGGCCTCATTCCCTCATTTCTACTTCCTTCACATTTTAATTTTAAGAATTAAATGAAAGCCAGGCACAATGACTAGCACCTATAAACCCAGCGCTTTGGGAGGCCAAGGCAAGAGGATTGCTTGAGGCCAGAAGTTCGAAAACAGCCTGGGCAACATAGCGAGACCCTATCTCTACAAAAAAAAAATTTTTATAAAAATTATCTGGGCATGGTGGCACACGACTGTAGTCCCAGCTACTCTGGAGGCTGAGGCAGGAGGATCACTTGAGCCCAGGAGGTTGAGGTTGCAGTGAGCTATGATCACACCACTGCACTCCAGCCAGGGCAACAGAGCAAGACCCTGTCTCAGGGAAAAAAAAAAAAAAACTAAATGAAAGATCGTATATGGAAGGCTTTTGAAATTTTAAGGTGCTATACATCTGTCCACTGATGTTATTTGTTAAGTTCTTTTCTCATGGACTTTTCTGCCCTTAGTTGAATTATTCCTGGCTTGTTTCCTCGACAGAGATTCTGAGCTCCTTTGCTAAGAAAAGATATATAGGTTATTTCTACCCTTTCGGATTTGTGTATATTCTGTCCTCAATGAAGTGAGTTTTGCAAATACATCATGATTATATGCACTAGTTTAGACCAGACGGTTTCAAACTGCAGCCAGGAAAAGCAACATAGTGATACCCTATAAATGCAACTCCAGCTGGGGGGAGACTCGACAGTGTAGACTGATGTTAGTGGCACTGCCTTCAGTTCTAGGATGCTGTCCTGGATGAACATGATATACATTCCCAGAGCTCCACTTTTGGGGGCTTGTGACCGCCAGCGAGCCGTCTGGGGTCCCAGACCACACAGCAGGCCATGCAGACGTGACAGCTCTGAGCAGACGGAGACGAGTTGGGATGAGAGGCATTCCAGGCCAGTGCACTCACCAACAAGGTCTATATTTGGACGCGTGTTGAACTATTTGGTCAAATAAGGAAGAATGCGGTGCTTTGACATTTGTTAAATTTCACGTTCCCTTTCCCAGGAGGGGCGTGCGGGTTGGAGACGCTACAAACACACACATCCCCACGTCCCCGTCCCTTGTCGCTCCATTCCCGAAAGCACCTCAGGATTTTGCATCCTACTTTCTTAGCCACGGTTGAGTCATAAATCGCAGGCAGGGCTGCGTGTCCCCCGTGGAGGGAAACCACAGCGCAGAAGAGGGAAGAATCTATTCTGGGAAAGAGCCGTTGCCACTTTTTGGTGTCTCACCATTATTTTCTGTATGCGTGAAACTCTGCAGGACCCAGGCATGTCGCAAGGACACTGATTTTAACCGAATATGTAACCGTGAGTCCCTGTTCTTTCAAAGGGCCGTGTGACTCAAGTAGACAGTGTCTGCGTCCTGGCTCAAGGAACCTGTCCCTCCTGCAGGAAGCTGCTTGTTCTTTCCTGTTCCGAGGCAGGTGTGGCCTCCAGTTCTTGCCAATTTGCCTGCAGAACCCTGGATTGCCCCCGAAAGACACGTCAGCTCCCTAATGTGGAATCCGGATATGCAAATCGACTTAAAGATTAAAAAATGAAAATCTACACCTCTTAATTTACTCTGTTGAGAGCGTTCTCAAGGAAATGTGAATCAACAGAAATTGTTTCCTATCATCGACAGAAAAAAGTGCTGACACTGTAACTTTACAGATAATGAGATCTTCGGGGAAGTTTTCATCTTTTAAAGTTTCCAGGAGCTATGCAGAAACTCTGGGGCTTCCTCCTACCCCCCAGAACTTTAATGATCATATTATCTGTCTTTTCTTGATGGCTTTCATCTGCGCTGTAAATATATAAGGAGAACAAAATATTTGAGGGTGTTTCAGCTGCTGTAACTCTCTTTGTAGGAGTAGTCAGAACATATAATTTGAATCACAATGCATATTTAATCGAGGGTGGATATTTATAACTCGAAAAGATATCCTTACGTTGTGCGTGTGTTTGCATTACTTTATAAGCATTTACAACCTGGATGTCAATTTAAGTATTAGAAAGGCAGATGGTAGCAGGAATTATTAGGATTAGCTTTGTTGCCAAATACTCCCTCTTCTTTGTCCTCCTAGCAAAAGGTGTGTAGTAAAATCGCTTCTACCTTTTACTTTTTCTTCCTTCAATGCCCTTTTAAATGGTTGTGTTTTTGTGACTTAGGTCTCATTAGCATTTCTTACGGGGACCGCCTTCAGGGTAGTACCTCTTACTAAATTGTTCTGATGCTTTAGGAGAAGGAAAACCATGGTAACCAGATGTAGGGTATGATTATTTGCCTCTGACCTGGCAAAGTGTTGGGTTTAACAAAAGAAGCTTAATAGAAATGTTCAAATTGACCCTTCTCATCACTTGGGCTGCTCAGAGCTCAATCAATCTCTCATTATTATCAGAGTTATTCGAGCAAAGGCAGCAGTGATAGTATTTTTCATAATCACTTCTTGAGCCAAATGCAATTTGCAATTTGTAGTATTGTATTTTGAAACAATAATGCATTAAAATGAACAGAGCAAGAATTAGGAATATCATAGTTAAGAAAGGATACAGAGAAGTAGTTGCGTGAGAGGCGCTCTCAAAATCATTTTAAGTGGACGTGGCTGATTTCAATGCCAAATTAAGCATTTAGAAAAATCAGAACTCTGTTTTTACTATGTTTAACTGTATATGTGTGCGTATACGTATGTATACACTTTAGGATAAATTCAATCTAGTTAAAGGGGAAAGAAAAATAATTTGCATTTGGGTATTTGGGATTATTGGGTTAGTGTGGTTTGATCACCTGTGTGGGTATGATTTGAAAATAAATAAGATCTATCAAGCAAAGGTATATCTTTTACAAAGAGGAAATTTCTCTGCTACAGAAACTCTGGCATGTGGTCTGTGAACTAACTGAGGCCCCAAAGGTTCACCATCATAATTAAGACATGCTTCCACTCATCTTCTCCCATTTTACCAGAATGGTTCTAAGCATAGATTATTAATATTATTTCAGTGATTTACATATTGACCTTATGTTTTGAAGGATTACTGTGTTTGCTTTTTTCCTCCCTTAAGTCTTTATGTCTGAATCCCACTTTTTTTGTTCGTATTTTAGATCTCTGGAGTTTACGCTGATTCTCGTAAACTTGAGATGGATTCTGTGCTGGCTTCTCTCCCCACCATTTTCAATTTCTCAATTATTGTTTTAATATTTCCTTGTTTCCTATCCTTTTAGGATTTCTGAAGTGTCGGGTTACCAGGCATATCAGTGCATCCTTGATGAGCTAACCCAGGCTATGCCAGGGGTAATTGCACATCTAAAGGCTGTTCTAGCTTGGTTAAGTAGAAGCTATTTTTTCTGTTTAAAAAAAAAAAAAAAAGTTACTTCTTTTTCCTTGGATGCCAAGCAGTGCAAATTGAGTTTATTCAATATAATCAGACTGGCTCTGATGAAAACTGTACACAATCAAATAATGATTCTCAAGTTTGTGAATTTCCTTTTAAAGAGAACCTCTGCTAAACCCCACCGACTTGAAACTGCATCCCATCTTACAAAAGCACTATCGAGTTGTCACGTACCCCTTCCTAAGGCTCCCTTCTCATCGTTGTTGATTACCAAGATGCTTTTTTGCCTAAAGAGGAGCTTTCTGCTTTTCATAATCAGCCGCCTCTTCCCTGATTTCATCCTGCATCGCCCATAATCTACTGCTGAGCAAATCAGTACGCTTTCAGGGTAGCAATTTCTTAAAATGTCACTAAAATATGTAAGATCCTGAACAGGAAGGACATATGAGGAGTGACGTATTTATTTTTTCTTTTTCTTTTTTGTAAAATGGAGGCCTGGGTACAAAAAATATGGCCAGAAACCATGAGCACGTCAATACAAAAGATAAATGCATGCAGCGAATTCCTTCCTCTTTTACCCTCTGAATGGGTTTGGGCAGTTTGACATGCTTCTGCTGTTGCCTGGTGGTATTTGCATATGCCAATATGGACAATTTTGACATTTGGAGTGTCACTGCATTTAGAAATGTTGGCAGTCTCCTACGAATGGGTACGTGGCAGTTTTTAGTATCCTTTTCAATGGTTAGGGGCAGATCTGGACCTGGCCTTCGAATTCCTGGCCTTCATAGACAAGGTCCATTCCGGAACAGTGTCCCCTGGACCTAATTGCTAATACAAGATCTATCTCATTGATTTAAACAAAGATTTATTAACTGGCTGCTCTCAATATAAAAGCATATAGTGACCATCTTTGGTTCCTAAAGCTTTTGAGGTGTCTGGGTGTGGTGACAGGAGTCTTGGGTCTGAATTCTGGCTTTGCTACTTCCTTGCTGTATGAGCTGACAGATCATTAAATCAGGCTGCGCTTCCTCAGGCTTCTCCGGACATGAGGACGATGACACCAACCTCACATGCTGGCTGTGGGAATCAGTGAGATAACGTTCATAATAAGAATTCAATACATTCTAGTTAAATGTAATTAAATAATCAAAAGAGCATTCAACAGGTGTTCGATTATAGGTCTCACCTAGGAATTGCACAAAGCAAACTTCATCAGTCTTGAAATTTTTTCTCCTCTTAGGAGTATCCAAGTTTAGACCCACTGAGATATCCTAAACTACCTATGAGGTGACCTGAATTCTAGTCCTAGCTTCAGTGCGACTTTGTGCAGCTCCTCATACCTCCTGGTGTCAGTTTCCTTGCCTGCCCAATAAAGACATTTGGTCTAAGAGAATAATCTCTAATCTTTGATTTTTCAGAAACATGGGAACATGTGTCTTCAGTGCATATGGACAGCAGTGCAACAGAACAGTTGCCAAAGATACATGGCTGGATTTTTTTTCTTTAGGTAAAATCTAGGGCAGTCACCTATTAGAGCTTTAAGCAAAAATAAGTTCAGAACTGTGTTAGAGACCAAGATGATGAGTTGAAGAAAGTTGAACATACACCAAGAATGTGGGGAAAGTACCAGAATCAATTGGAAAACATAGTTTTCTAGAGAAACTCGGATCAAAAACCATTTAGGAAAAATATGACTCGCAGGACTCCAGAGTAATAATGTTAAAAGCTCATGGTTTTGCTTTGACTTGAGTGAAGAGTGTGTTCCTGAGCCTCGCAGAGAACTGAATTGGAACACGGTACAGGGTATGCAATTTGCGTTTCAGGACCTTGAGCCTAGCTCACTGGGCAGCTGGTATCCCTCAAGGATCTTTAGGACAAAGACAACATTATCACAGCAGCCGGTGGTCAAAGACAGATTATGAAATGGCTACATGTGTCTTCTAGAAACTTCTGGAACGTTCCAGAAAGAGAAAAATTCCTGAAGAAAAGGATAGAGTGTATCATGTGATAGTGCAAATATGTAGAAATAAGGACAAAATGCAGAATATTGAATTAGACGACTACACGGAACACTCCAGACCAGGAGTCGGGTGCTGGGGAGAATGTTGGCTTCTGGAAGCTGACACTGAATTCATATTTGATCCAATTTGAATTCTCTTCTTCCCTCGCCAAGCAGTATCGCTTAACCTGCACATTTCTTAGGGTAAGTAGACAAGTATTGTAGCAAAGTCCTCCTTAGACATGGAGACCTTGGTAATTAGCAGTGAGAAATACCAGATTTCTAGGTGACATTTTGGTGGGGTGTGGTTTTTTTGAAGAAAATCTTATTTTAAAGAATATTCCTCCAAGCTTACAAGATAATTGGTTCTGAATATTCTGCTCACCTATTTTTAAATATGGCAGCAGATTTTTTAAGACTTCTTACCGTATCATGTTGTAAAATATGGTATTAGGAAAAACCCTTTCATTAGAAAACCGATTATATTTTTATTTTATTTATAGCAGTATGCTGTGTGTTATCATTCAGCATAATCTTTTTCTGAAGACCTCTAATTTTAGTAGCACTAGAAATATTACATTTTAAATGGCAAAATAGTTCAGCAGTATTTGCACCGCAGCAAGAATTACATTGCTTTGCTAAAAAACCTAACTGATGGTTTTAATAGCAAGGAAACTCTTAACAGTAGTTAATTTTTAATGACAGTTACTTCTATATGGAAACAAGAGAATTTGTTGCAATCCTTTGCTGTTGTTTTATTTGTCGTGCGTTTTGCTTTCCCCATTTGTCAATAAGTGCACGTTTTGCCCATCATTCTTGACTGTAATGATATATCCGGCCAATCTGGCAGACGGCAATGATCTCATCTGTAACGCGTCATAGTAAAACCCATTTAGCAGATTACTTTGAGATTACTTTAGCTGAATGAAAACATTGCTGTATTCTTTATGAAGAAAACCATATGTTTCAGAAATGTTACAATCAATTCTACTCTGAATAAGACAGGGCTCAACACTGTAACTTTCTGTGAATGCCAACTTCAGTAGTGTTGGCATTTTTTTCGTGCAAGTTGTCTCCCAACGCAGCACTACCTCTAAAGCAATTTTTTTGCTTCTCTATTTTTTTTTAAGCTATTCTCCTTTTATTCCTCTATTTAAAAGGAAAAAAAAAAAAGATTGTTTTCCTATGCTAATATGTCCAGAGACGTGACTAGCAAATTCTTCCTGAAGTGCCAGGGTAGGTGGACACTTAACTTTCAACCTCACACCTGTTGGGTGGTGGCGTTTTCTCTTTGAATGTTGTGTGAGCGAATCAGGGGGGCGGTTTGCAAAACTCTGATTCTGTGCTGAGAATGGACATACTTCCTGGACAGACCATTAGCACAGCATTTCTTCAGCTATGGTGTTTCTTGGAAAGTGACCCATCTGATATTCATTCATGGCTTTTAAAAGATAATGTAAAAATAATGGATATCTTCCAAGTTTTTAAGCATCTGTCTATTAAATGATTGTCTTCATAAGTTGATTACTAATTTCAATTGTGAACCTGAACCAGCTATCCGTTATATGGATAGCTGAAATTTTTCAGTGGGATCCCCTCTCCCAGTCTTTTCTGGAAGAATTAAGCAACTGTAAGTTCAGAAGTACACTAGAATATATTAACAAACAGGGTGGATATGGGCAGAGAGTTTTTTCTTTTTTACACTCTAGAATGGTTGGTATATTTTTCTCACTTACTATCTTTATTTCATTCTATCAAACAATTACAACCATGAGGGATCCATTTTCGCCTCAATTATAAAGTAATATACTGTGATTTTATGGTATGCCTTAAAGAAATCACATGCTTTATTAAGTAAAGCAAGTATTTAAAAAACTGTCCAAAGACTAACCCATGGACATTCATCAATGGTTTCTTTCCTTTATTTTTTGTTTTATTGCAGAATATTATGGGGTACAAATGTTTTGGTTACATGGATTGCTTTTGTACGGCTTGAGTCAAAGTTACAAGTGTGCCCATTGCCCAGATATTTAATACATTGTACCCACGAACTATGATTTCCCCCAACCCCTCCTCCCCCTCCCACCCACAGGATTTCTGTTGAGTTTTACTTCCATCTTTCTTTCTTTTTTCTTTTGTGCAATTGCAATGATTTCCCAATTTCCAAATGATATTAAATTTTAGTAGATTTGCTTTAGAGTTAATTTACAGCCAGTTTCGATTGCTATCTAGCAGTGTATACATAATTCTTAAAGGAATCATGGTGGTGGTATTTTAACTTTTTTCTATTTTAACGTTTTAAGAGTTCTTTCCCTTATTTATAAACCCCTTTGCAAACGTAGTGTTACTTTAATTAATATATGAGGTAGTCTCACATACACTTTAATTCATGTGTAGACAAATATTTGAAATTGGATTCGTAGTAATAAAAAAAATGACCTGTACTGCCAACCGGGCCAATTTATTGAAATGATTTTTTTCTCTTTTATGTCAACTTTGGGGCCACCCTTTTCCTTTTCTCTTTTTTCATATGAAATTGTCACCATATGCCGGATTTCTGGTTCCTTCTCAGAAAGAAATATACTTTATATATTTATGAATGCTTAGTTGTATAACTATCTATAAAAGATTTTTTTTGGAAACATCTGGTGACCAAATCACTCCAGATGAATCTTCCTTGAGGATATAGAGGACATGTATTCCAGGCAACATGCCCTTTATAGAGAAAAATAACAGAGCAGGGAAAAGTATTGATACCAAGTTTGAGGTTTCTGAGATATTTTAGATGCCAGAATAGAATAATGTTAGTGTTTCTTAAAGAGCCTTGAGTTCAGCACCCATCTGTAGAAGTTTGTGTGGGCTGTTTTGGAATCATGCATCTGGTCCTTATGTTTGTTTTTGATCACATATAGATTGTCAAGTCAAAGAAGCCACATTTGGTAATTGCTTTTCTTCGGATTTAGGAGAGTATTTGATGCGAATGCCTTAAACTGCTCGATTTAAAAAGCACAAAGTATTACGGTAGTGTAAGTGATCCTTTGTGCTTTAAACCTTGAAAACACGGCCTTGTTTGTCAGGTTTTAAACTGTGATGAATGTTTCCAATAAGCCTGACTGTGAAAATAAAGAGCAATAGTTGTTTATGGAAAGATTATTAAATAGATGATTGTGGATTATCATTCTTGAGTCCTAAGAAAAAGCCGCTCTAATGCGGATCTCTCTTCCTCTAGCGTCTGAAGTGTACTCAGCGCTTGGTCCTACCAAGGAGTTGCTTGTTTAGTAAGGAAAAACTGCAAGTCATGTTGTCTCTTTTTATTTTTGTTTTGCCAAAATGAACGTGGGTATTGAGGCCATTTTTCCAAAAGAGTTTTCTCTGGAAAATTCTAAGCGCATAAAATAATCTGATTAAAAATATTAATCCTGACCCAAACTACTGACCACAGGAGACCTTTGGCCCTTGTTTTAAAGAAGCTGGTATGCATTTCATTGACAACACGTCACTTATTACCACAAGCGAAAGAAAACTCATTGTGTATATATTGACAAGTTAGAATTTTTTGTTATCTACAGGTTTGGCAAACATCGAAAGGATGACAAGATTGAGAAAACGGGTAAAATAAAAATGCAGGAAGCCCTGACATCAGAAGAGGAGAGGATACGAATGAAACAGGAACAGGAGAGGTAGGCTTCAGTTATTCGATTAAACCTCATTAGAAAGAGGTTCCTTTTTTTTTCCTTTCTACTTTCTTTTTTTTAACGTAAAGATTTTGCATTTGATTACTGTTTATATTTTCTGTGTCAATCCATATACTGATGGTTGTAGATGAATATAATGTAAAAAACGATTTTTAAAAAAAACCCCTTATATTTATTTGAGGCATCAAAGTGGATTTTGATGGTTTTAGTTAAGATGTTTTGCATAGGAGATAATGCAGCATACTAGATAAATAAATAAACGTTAATGCTGAATGTACCCTTGTTTATTAAATCACAAAAAATGTTTAAATCCTGTCTCATTCATCTTTGAGTATGTAGTGTATTATAATAGTTTAAAAATACTCACCTGGAGGTAAAACTCTTTGAAATTTTATATCTCATTTTAAATATCTCGATTTATAATGAGAACACAGGAGGCTGCTGGTTTTTTCACTACGTTGTTTTTCTTTCAAACCCGGCCCATTTCTTGATTCTCCTTCTATTTCAGTATCACATTTTGTGACGTTTACCACTTAAGTTTTATTCCATGCCTTCCAGAAAGATTGTCATCTATTGTTGAATCATTCTATGTTGAGAACCCAAAGACCAACGGCAGGAACGAAGAGAGTTACTTTAAGCAGACACTTGAAAGCCAGTTTTAGAAGCGATTAGAATTTTTCTCATTATGATTCCAGGGGATGAGAAGGCCACCCCACACTTTGGTTATTAGGGTTTACAAGCGCGCAGTGAGCCCCTCTGTATCATCACATTTCATTTTCCGAATGGCCGGGGGAAGAGGTACCGTACTTGTTTTACTTTGATAGTCTGAGATTTAAGTGAGTTTCTGGTACCTTGGTCAAAATTATAAAACTAAAAGTTGTCCATAGCCAGGACGATAGCCCAGCATCTTTGAGATTTAGTCCAGTCAGTGTTCTTACCATAATTCTAGAGTCAGTATACATTCAGTCTTATACTTAGTGAATGAAGAAACTAAAAATAGTATCCTGCAGTAGTTTTCTTTGAAAGAAATCAGTAGCAGGGCATGGCGGCTTGTGCCTGTGGTCCCAGCTACTCAGGAGGCTGAGGTGGGAGGATCTCTGGAGCTCAGGAGTTCAAGACCAGCCTGGGCAACATAGTGAGACCCTGTCTCAAAAAAAATAAAAAAGAGAGAGAGATTAGTATTTGGATATTTTTCCATTCATTTAATACCTTGAGTTTTTTTTTTTTTTTAATAGAATGGTTACTCTAATTTTCTGTTTGTAGCTTTCCAGGTTATAAAATATGTAGGTGGGAAAAATATGGATTTTTAATTTCTGATTCAAGTCTAGATTTATTCTGCTGGTTCTCCCCAATTTTTATTTAAAAAAAAAATCATCCCACCTTACTTTGTGTAGGACTCTTTCTAATCCTCACCAAATTCGGGATCCCCAAACTTACTAATAAACTCACTATTTTTAGGCCACGTGTAATGTTCTTTAATGTGCATAATATGGCATTTAATTAAGTTCAGAAGTATAAGCTTCTATCCTAAAAGAATTTCTTGTCCCTAAAAGAAGAGACTATACCAGGTACATGTATGAACTCCAATTTATCCACAGGCAAATAAGTAATTTAGTTAACAATCTGAGTGATAGAAACATTCTACTTCTCTCATATCTTGATACTTGCCAAAGGGGATAGCTTCATTCATTCTGTGCCATTTTTCATATTCTGAATATTCCTGCTTTGCAGTTTAAGGTGATTGCTGTGTTTCAATGCAGAATGCTATGCACGTTTTCCAAAATACTTTTATAATGCATAGTCAAGTATTTCCAGCCAAACAGTGATTTTTACATAATGGTTGCACTTGTGGTGTTAATTTGCCTAAGGCACAGTTCACTTCTCAGTTTTGCTTTTAATTTCTGTTTCTGTACCTCTCATGATGCAATACTTCTGGGAACTAAGTTGGTCACAATGAATTTACAATGTACAGGAGGCCTCGAATAAAAAATCTTTTGGGATCAAGGAACAAGTGAATGGTCCATTAAAAAAAATCAATTAGGCCCATAATTTAAGCAAATTATTATACTTTGTATTTCAATAACAATTTTTTTTTTACCAAGTATGTTTTATTTAAACTCATGGATTTTGTAATAGAACAAGGGAACACATGAGACTGACTGAACTCTGCAAGGGGAATGTGTTTATTACTTATTATTTTGATGGGGCAAGCCTTTTTTTGTATGCCCTCCTTTCTGTTCTGTCTCTGGTGTTGACAGTGCTCCTTTTGAGGATGGAAACTGCAACTTCTTTGGGAAAAATTTAACTGAAAGAATAAATAAAAACAAACCACTGCTTATATTCTCCTAATAGCCTTTCCCTCACTGCCAACCACTAGGGAAGTATCTCCTAGAACATTATTTACCACTGTAGCTATTTGAGTTCCAAAAATTATTTTAGCCGATTCCATGTAAAAATAGAAAACCTGACATTCCTTAGTTATGAATTATGACATAGCCACAAACCCAGTTTTTTTTTTTTTTTTTTTTTGGCTCATGCACATCTGCGAAGCCTGAATATTACTCAAGATGCAAATATTGAAGTATTAAAAGGACAACGAATATAATTTAAAATGTTTTTCCTACAATGTTAAGATCTATTTAGTTGGTGAAAATAAATTCAATTCTTCGGAGCGTGGGTCTAAGATTAAATTTGGCCTCGTTCTTGCAACTTCCATCCCTTTCCATCCACTGTCCACACTGGGAGATTGGATCTCGAATAAATGTTGTTCCTGTGGGAGAAATGGACGAGGAAGATCACCGCGTGGGTCTGACCTCTGTCTCTGCTAGTCCTGCCCTGCCACAAATGAGCCTGTGTGACTATGATCTTGGGAAGCAGGGAGTCTGGGGGTGATGAAGTTCACTGGTCCTCACCTGCTATTTTGACTTCTCCTTTCGAGCTCCGATCCCCGGTACCCTAGCCCTTCAGAGATGCTGTTGGCTACATCCAGGATAAGCTGGGAAGGTAAACAAAGGTGTGAATTCAGTGCTAACTGCCACTTGCTGGCTGGTCTTTTGGGTGTGCCTGGGGACAGCACCCTGCTGGCTTATTTCCACCACAAATTCAAAATAGAACGTGTTCAATTCAGTGATCTATGGAACTTCAGGCCCACTTGGCTTCCATTATGAAGCATAGGGATAGATTTCTCTGTGGACCAAGCATCAAAAATAACATCTTAGCTTCCTATTGTGTTTTTGCTCCAGTGATGCCTCCATGTATGTTAAAATGGTTGGATATCTATATCCACATAGACATCTTGGATGTCTATATGCCACACGGTGCTCAGGGTTTCCCAAACAGCATTCAGCAGCAGAGAAATGGTTCAGTGCACAAACAGGTTTGAGAAATACTTGTTTAAACCGATTTATGCATGTATTAATATCTCTATCGCATTATTTACTGAAACTCTAAGTTAACATACATTGTGCATCACCAAGATAAGAATAAAGAATCATCATTCTCCTAACCTAGTTATTTGCAAAACAGCCTCCCAAACGCTCACTTTTTGCTTTTCATGGAGTACTAACATCTCTCGACATTCAGAGAGACTGGGGAAATATTGATGATAAGTAAAGACCTCTGGCTCCTGGGTCAGCCGTATCCATCTCACTCGCCTAACTGGCTGTGGAAATCAGAGTTGATTGTTTTATAGAACTGTGAACAAGTTTAAAGTCTGTGTTGTAACCTGCCTCTACGTATTTTTTGTGCTTATGAATCTTACGACTGCTCTTCCTTTTTTAATTTTCTGTTTCCCCACGTTTCTCACCTGTTAAAAACATATGCCTTTTTAAGCTCTAATTCTAAGTTTATTCTAATATTAAAACTACAGAAAATTTCAGGGAAAAAATCCATAAAATTAAAATTGGAAAACAAAAATGCATCTGTGTTAATACCACCTGAACATCCTGGCCTGTGCTATTCTAACCTTTTTTTTCTTATAAAATTTCCACATATGCATACTTTTTAAAAAGTTGGCATCAATTCTCATTTTTATTTATGTTGCATTCTTATGTATTCTTAGGAAATCATGTTAAATGTTTTTGGGACAAGGCCAGTCTATATGAACAGAGGATGCATGGGAAGGAAGGAGAGAAAGAAGGAAAGACAGTCTGAAAGATGAAATATTAGCTGTGATAGCTGGCCAAATTCCCCAACTCTCAAATAGTATTTACCTCATATACTATTCATTCTGTTAAATGAGATTTATAATGTTAACTGGCTTGTATTTTGTGGTTACTCAGCAAATGAAAGCCAATGCAATATTATTATCTATATCTACATACGAAGTTGTGCTTGGAAATATTTCCAAGGGTACTGAATGCTTCCACTGGAGATATGAAAAAGTAAATGAATTTCTTATGAAATCCTCCTCCCAGTATATGAGGGGTACTTATAAATCTGCTAAGGAAATGTATGAATTGAAACTTCTCTTTATTCAGTATTATAAGCACCCTTCAAATCTTGTTTTTTCAATATTAGACTATTGAACTATCTGTTTCCTTAGGTGGTACGTTCCCAGTTCTTGGTGTGTCACTTTGCAAGATTATGTCAACATTTCTGCATACAATTTTCATTCACTGGCCTTCTCTCTAATTTTTGAGTAATTTTTGATAAATTTTTTTGTGGTCTCAGTTGATAAGATCCTTTTCAGCAGGTGATATTAATATATGTTTGTTTTGCTTACAATAATCTTTGCATTTAGGTCACATAGTGTCAAACAAAGATTGTCCTTTAAAAATTAACT
>RJWJ010038842.1:0-14762 GCA_004363605.1 Indri indri
GTCCTCTTCCCTGTCCAGCCACACACATAGGGACAGCTGAGTCAAAGCTTCTGATTCCAAAGCTGTTGCATTTCCCCTTCCCACTGCTGCCTCCCTTGACATACAGAAAATTCGGAACAACCCTAAAACTACAAAGAACCACCAGGCCTCTGAACTGGAACTGGCTTGAGAGGATAGAAACAGCGCTGGGCGACTGTTAGGAGGCTGGGGTCTTTGCCTGGCTCTGTCCATTATGGGAAGGAAAATAACATTTATTGAGCCCCTGCTGATCTGGGCACTCAGCATAAGGTATCTCAAAATGATTAAAACATCCTGGTGACCCAGTTCTCATTATACTCATTGGGGAGATGAAGAGGCTGAGGGTCAGAGAGGAGGCCACGCTTACCTAGGGTTCACAGTAAACCGGGGTCAGGGTAGGAGTTTCAAAGCAGGCTCCCTGCGTCCACACCCACGGCTTTCCCGGCTGGGCCTGGGCTGCCTGTTTGGAGGAAGTCTGTGGGCTTGTCTGGCCCTGCTACGTCCCCAGCCCCCGATGCCAGTCCACTACCTCTAAAGTCACTTGGACTTTAACTTCCCTCTTAAGGGCAGCGTCCCCAGGGACACATCAGATCCATCACAATTAGAAGCGACAGCCTCTAAGCAAGGTTTGAACCTGAGCCTTCAGGGTGGGAAGCAGCACTTACAGCCGCCCTTCCCATCCCGAGCAGCTGTCCACTCTTGGCTGTGTCACGGCGTAATTGACTATGGTTTCAGAGCGTCGCCTTTATTACCTTTAACAGCCCCACAGCCACTGATTGCCCGCACTGATGGCTAATTTAATTTCTGTCAATACAGCACTGAGTGGCTTTAAAAGAACCATTATCCACAAGGGCGTTGCTTGAGGGGGTGTTAGCGGGATCGCCAGACAGAGCACGGCGTTCATATTTAGGCCGCAGCACACTTAGGCCAAGCACGATGCTGGGGGACCTCAGAGGTGATGGGTTGAACCTCTCAATTTGCAGATGGGACAGCTGAGGCCTGGAGAGGTTCCAGACTTTGCCTCCCAGGTTGCACAGGGAGGGTGACCTCTCCTCCCACGACGGGGGATTTGTTCCTTGGTGACAACCTGCGATAACATTCCCCATTTTTCTCCCACTCTGTGCCCAGAAGGACCTATGGAAAAGACTGAGCGGATGCTTCATTTCTCCTGCTTAAAACCGCTCACAGACGCCATGCTCCAAAAGGGCCACCAAATGGCCCCCCAGGGGTGGTCTTTGGCACTAGGGCCCTGCCTGCCTGGCTACCCCGACCACCCCCTTCTTCTGCCCTGTGGCCCCAGCAAACCAAGCTGCATTTCCTGCATCATGGTGGACTCTTCCTCCGAAACTTTCTACCTGCTTCTCCTTCTACCAGGAAAGTCCTTCTGACCTTGTCAACCTGAACAACGAATGTCTATGATCCTTCAGGAACACAGCTCGTCTGCCCAGGGAAGCTGCCCATTTATTTTGCTCATTCTATCAACCAATCATTGTTTGTTTGTCGAAACCCTGCCATCTGTCAGACATTGCGGAAATACTAATAAATTGACAAGCAAAGCCAAACACCGTGCCTGCCCTCATGAAGCTTAAGATCCGTAAGGAAAGAGAGATGCCAAACAAAATAATAGCACAATTACAGCTGTGGAAGGACCTCTGAAGGAAAAGAAACTGTGCCAAGAGAGGCAACATCAGGGGAATTTATCTGGCTGGGGGAGTCTAAGACCCCAGCTTGTCTTCTTCCAACGACCTGTACCCATGGGTTTGTCACTTTGCACTATAATAATTCTGCACATAGGTGAGCCCTGTGAGTATCTTAGCAACTAACTTAGGGCTCAGGGCTCAACATATGCTTAGGAAATGAATGGAACCTTTTTGTTTATTTCTTTATTAAAACATTATCCAAACTAGCAGAGCTAATACTTAATATGAGGAATGACGGAGGCTTGTATAACATAACAGCTGGAAAAAATGGTTTTCAAATAGCAATACCCTTTGTTGGAAATCGTCAAGGTTATTCTTGATCATCATCCATGCATCTGCCCATCCTTTCATTCATCTATTCACCCATCTATCTGCCCACCCATTCATTTAGATACCCAGCTATCCATCCATCTATCCAACCACCCATCCATCCATTCACTCACACATCTACCCATCCATCTATTCAATAAGCATTTGCTGAGTTCCTGCTATATGCCAAGCATGTGATAGATGCTAGAGAATGCAGACAAGAGCCATGATGTCTTGTCCCTGGATAACTCTGTCTTGTCCTCAAGTCTCCCGTACATCACTCCCTCCAGGAATCTCCCCTCACTCCCAAGGACAGGTCACGAGTTGCCAAACATGAGAATGGACGACAACCCACTAAGGAGTCTGAGATGTCAACACCGAGCAGCAAAGCAATGCCAGCCTCTGCCCATCTTCAGACTTCCTCTTACTCTTCTTTAAGTCGCTGCTAGTGGATATTCTGTCACGGAATGGATTTCTAGCTGGTAGAAAACCCAGAGAAAGAGGAGCTAGCAAAATAAGCAGAGTATCTGCCCTGGGAAAATGAAGATGGCGATGTTCGGGAAGCCAAGGAGAGAGAGAACATGAAGAAGAAGGATGTCGAATGCCATTGGAAGGTAAAGTAAGGTGATGAGTTAAAAAGGAGAGTGAGTAAATGTTGGTTATGGAGACGGGGAGGGTGGATAGGTGAGACGGTGGTGTCTTAGGCACAGCCTATTGGAGTCGCCAGCCGGAACCTTCAATCAGCAATTCCAAGAGGTTATGCGTATTGGAGAGAATGGGCGAGTCCCTCAAGAATGAAGGGACTGGGTCAGGATCACAAGGGCAAGCCTTTGGCATGAACAGCAGGAGTAGACCCCTTTCTCAGAGATGGGGGAAAGATAAGCAGAGTTGCAGAAAGAGAAAATACGTGCTCAAGGAGAAGTCAGTTGCAGGAGGTGATGGGTGAGAGGGAAAAGCATTATCGGGGAGCAGCGTTTGCTGGGGATTGGAGGGGTGTGGTATAGCTCAGTAGAGCAGCCCCCTGTGGGAATAGGATCTTGTTAAAGGGAACCAAGTTGCTTGCAGCTTGAGCAGACGACGCAGTTCTCCGTGCTCCCCACTTTCCCACAAGCAGGTGGCAAGTGGAATCTTCTGCCCTCTTAGTACCAACTTCTTGTCAGCAATTGGCAATGTTTATATCTTCTGCATACAGAAAGAGAAATTACCTGGCGGCTGATCTCTGTTATGACATATATCTTCATAGAGAAAGAGGGGAGGAAAACTCACCAGTGACAGGGAGACCAGAGAAATCCTCTGTCTTTCCTCATACGTGAAGATGGATGTCATAACAGAGAATCAGCCATGGCCTTACATCCATGCATGCAAACTGCCATTCAGCAAGGCAGAAACTTCTTTGGATAACTGTTTTGGAAAGTAAAAGTGCTTGTAACATGAATTCTGCTATCAGTGCAGTAATATATGGGTGGGTGATTGCAAGGAAGGAAATATCACCTAGAAAAATCTCCTGGTTGATTATATATTGGCAGTGTCTCTGGTTTAGGCGAGCAACGGATGCCTTTTATTTATGTCTGCGTACACGTGTGCATATATGTTTAATATTTTAGAGCCCAGAGGGGGACATGCCATTTCGAGATAGCAATCCAGTTTTTCATTGCAGAGTGAGGTAACCAGAGAAGCCACAGTGACCTGCAGTTTTATGACAACACTTTGTACCGATTTCCCCTTCACCCAGAAGAGGACCCACATCTAACAAACCAACCCGCAGGTAGGGAGTGGGACCAGGGCGGCAGGAAGGAAATCTACAGCCAGTCCAGTCACCAGAAAAGTAATTTCCCATGTCATGCATCAGCCCTTCTTCATCCTTCACTGGGAAACATCTTGCAACTAGGAAAGATGAGACAAGTGACCTTAATGGAGGAAGTATTAAAATACGGCTGAACAGGAAGGAAGGAGAAAAACGACAGTTCACGCAGCTCTATGTCTCAGTTTGTTTTTGATGGCTTCAGACAGCATCTCCTTCAGGCCCCTACAAAGCCATCCAAACTACAGACCACCTTCCGTGGCCCACTGTGAGATTTCTCATGGATTCCCGAACTGAATTTTATCTGGTGCAATAAATTCCCCGCTGCCCCTGAAGATGGGGTTCCTGCCGGATGTTCAGCCAGTTGGAGTCTCATCTATCAAACATGAATTTCTAAATACTCAAAAAGTTTCTTAGGATGTTCCTGCTTGAACCTTGATGGGAAAACAGGTGGGAAGCAGGGCCAGCCTGTCTGTCCCATTCGAAGCCTGGACCAGAAGCAGAATGGCAGTTGGGGACGTGGAGTGGTGACCAGCAGTGGAGCCCCTGGGAAAATCCCCAAGGGTGACAATAGCAAGTTCACCAAAGCTCAGGCAGGTAGGGCCTCAGGTGCGTGCTGGACACTGAGGTATATGTTCCGAAGGGTCTCTGATGGAAGCAGGGAGTTGAGAGGAGCTGGACAAATCAAGCAAGTTGGAGAATAACTAGATTAATTCCAGAGACAGCGGTGGGACAGCAATGATTTTGGCATGAGCACACGTGTACTTTCATTATGTAATTTTATAGTTTGTCCACTTAAATTTGTTCAACAAAAATATAGTCCAGCTCCAGAAATATCAGAATCATATCAGATCTAGTATCTATTCTCATCAAATGATGATGCCGTGACAGCTAAACTTTCAACCTAATTCCAGTAATCGTTATATACCATTTAACTGTTTCTGGAAAGAGTTTTAATCAGTTTATTTTAAAAGACGCAGATATAGGAGGATCAGAAAGAAAGCGGGTAGCACAGAAGACAGAGGATTGCACTGGAAATCTGGGACAAGTATGGTGATGGTGATGATGAGCAAAATCTAATTAAGTGGGAGTTTCCTAGCAATTGAAGCAAAAAAGGAAACAGGACAAATCACAAAAGTCTCATGATCTCACAAAAGTTTCAGCAAAGCATTCAAAAGGAGAAAGAAATTTTTTTCCCTAGCACTAAACTCTTAAGAGAATCGATCGTGAAACTTTTACGCAGTAGGCAATTCAATGAACACTATCTTCAATAGAAGTTTTATGAAAGATACAGAAATATAATTTTTTGGCCCATGTTTTATATGATCTTATATTAAAAGCTTTGATGAAAATGTGGCTTTTTGAAGGCGTTTCTGTGAGAACACTAGGTCATACGACGGTGCTCTGGGTTGGCAGTGGCATAGGGTGTACCCCTCTGCCTACCAGGCTGAACTGCAGTTGCCCAAATATCTGCCCCTCCCTCCTCCTCAGACGTCAAGATCTCGAGGGTAGCATCTGTGTGTTTGCATGTATTTGTATCCCAGTGTACAGCACAGTGCCTGGCACACAGTGGGCATTTTTATAGCAGATGTTGGACAGAGGATTTAAGTTAAGGTATTAATAGTGCTTAGGTGGGTGTGTCTCTTAGCCAGATGCCACTAAAGGAGGCTCCACACAGAGGTTCTCACTTGCCAGCTCACGTCAGCATCACCTGGGGACATTTCACACACAAAATCACCGTCCATGGGCTCCTGTTGCCTAGATCTCCGGTATGACCTGGCTTCTGATATTTCTAGAAAAATGGTCATTCAGCCTTTTCTTCACTCCTGTGAGCTCTCCCGTAGGCTTCCGACACACAGTTCTTCCCCTTTTTGTCAGGGTCAGCATCGGCGGCTGACGAACCTCTGAAGTACCAGTGTGTGCGCCGGAGAGGAAGTGAGCAGGTTTTGAGACTTTACTGCACACGAGGTTTCCAGGATTGCTGGTGAATTCCTGAGTCTCTCTACGGCAGATGCCAGGCAGGGTGTGCTGCACTCAGCCCGCACTGGCCCTCCAGAGCGACTGAGCACTCCCTTCCCGTGTCTGCCTCCAGGGACCTCACCCTGGTAGTCTGAAATCAGCCAGAGTGTGAATATTTACACCACAGAGATCAGCAAACTCTGTAGATGAAATGTGGGGAGTTTGTCTTCCTTCACAAAGAGCCAGTTAAACGTTCAGCAGCACACCACCGATGCCAGGAAAGGTGAAGGAGAAAAGGGAAAGAGAGACGGTCCCTGAGCTGCTCCCATCCAGTTCACCCTTTAGACAGGCCCCGGATCATTCTTTCCACTCAAAGTTGTCATCTGTCCTTTCAGTGGCTACTACAGGGGTCAGCAGACGTCTTCTCAAAGGGCCAGACAGCAAATACTTTAGGCTTTGCTGGCTCACGGTTGCTGTCACAGCTGCTGCATTCTGCTGGTGCATTGTGAAGGCAGCCACAGACAACACATAAATTACCGGGCATGTCTGTGTTCCAATAAAACTTTATTTATAAAAACAGATGGCAGGCCAGATTTGTACCACAAGATATAGTCTGCAGACTTTTGTTCTAATACATGGATCCAAACTCTTCAGCACGACCATCAAGGACCACTGGCATTAATCCCCACGCTTGCCAGCTTCTTTTACATCTCTCCCACTTTCCCTGGGAGCCCCGTGGCTTCTTCCTAAACGCAGCTCTCTAACTTGACAACTTTGCGCTTTTCACTTCCCTGGTCCATTCAAAACCCTCGCTGTCCTTCAGGTGCATCTTAAAACCAGCTGACACACCCTGCCTTTGTACTCACCCCATTATCTCCAGATACATGGGGTCTCTCTCCCCTTCCAATGAGCCCCACCCCCAACCAGACACACAACAGATTTTTTTCTGTTTTGCAGTTCTGTGTGTAACACAAGCAAGTCAGGTTTTGGCCGCCTTGACTTCAGGGATGCTGTTGCTGGTTGATTTATCTCTACAACCTCTGGGCCCAGCACAACATGTTGAGGCACATGATAGGTGCTTGGAATTGATGGGAAACATAAATTTAGGGAATTGTACTACAGTCTAGAAGATCTTCCTAAGTGTGGTACGACAGCATTCTCCCAGAAAACCATCCTTGACAAATCTCCTGGAATCATCTGTGGTTTACCTGTTAAGAGAAAGAGCTATGATCCTTAATCCTTTAGGTCTCTATAATCTAGAAAATACCTCCCTGGATCAAGTCATGGTGTTACTTCTATACCGTGACTCCTTCATCGGCATAAGCCCAGGGACAGTCTGAAACTGCCTCTGCGATGCTGGCCTTTCACACTGTGCCCTGTTGACATTCTTAAGAGGCCAACAGATGGTCTTGAAATGGATTTTATTATTGATAAATACTTGCACTATGGTCATGTTTCTAAAATATATGAATCCAAGCAATCTCTTAAATTGAATATCAAACCGAGTTTGACCAATAATTGCATAAATGTCACTCACATTTTTATTTTCTTGGAGATTTTAGTTGATTGTTCTTTCCAGATTCATAAGAAGCTGAAATGATTCAATGTCAAGTTCACATGGCTATTCAAAAGGAAGATAGAAGATTATCTTCCTCCTCTCACAACTCCAGGCTGATTCACACATTACATTTCCAGTCTGATATCAACTCTAAACTACTCAGGTTTTTTTAATGCTCGTAAATCCTGAGGTTATAAATCCCTTTTCTAAACAAAATTTCCATGTTAAGTTCATTTTTCAGATAGGACTTTAACCTCTGTAGACTGGCAACACCTAGAATGGAAGTCGTAACAATTTTTTTAAAGTCAAGAACTCTGCAGAGACTTGGACCAAATCACGACGTGTAGTGAATTTCCGTAGTCACCTAAACGCAGGTGATAAAGTAAAAAGTGGGACTCATTGAAGTAGATTGAGCGCTGGGCTCATTTTGACATGCTCCCCACAGCAAGTCCAGGCCATTAAGAGATACAGTCTGGTGATAGGACCCTTCCGATAATCTCAAATTGGGCAGGAAATGCCCAATTCTGTTCCAGGTACGAATGCCCATCAGCAGAGCCCTGGTCTCATCTTCAGAGCAGAGAAAGTTGGTTTGAGGCATAAAGTCAGCTCCCGTTCTAAGCTACTTGGTCCCCAGGGAGCCCAATGCCAGCATCTTCCTTTTTACCCATCCACGTCCTTGGTGAGTGCCCCACCCACCTCTCCCAAAGTGGGGAGAGCATTGAATTTGAAATGAATAGGTTTATGTTCTCATCAGAATCCACCACTACCAAACTCAGAGATTTGAAGCAAATTCTCCAGGCCCCAGTGGTGTTTATCTGTTAATCTTTGATTTTCTTGTATTGAATGGTCTTCCCCTCCCAGGCCAGCTGCAGGAAGCAGAGGGGGTGATAACCGTCTTTTCCTGGCTTAGTTTTCCACGTCTTCAGTCTCGGCTTCCTCTGAGAGATCTTCCACGACCTCCCCTCCCAGCCCAAGGCCAGGCCGGATGCCCCTCCTTTAGACAATGAAATCACCTTGGAGTTCTGCTGTGTGGAACTCGGATGTCCTGCCGTGGGTGCTTGTTCTCTGGCGTGGCTCCTCCTTTAGATCGTAATCTCCTCGGGGGCAGGGAGGTGTCTCTCGCCAGCATGCCTCAGTGCTTAGCAGAGTGCGCCTTTGAAAAATATTCTAATAAAACGTTCTCCAGGAACACTTTCTTCTCCCTTCCCTGCCTGCCCCAGCTCCATGATCTCAAACAGTGGCAAAGGTATGGATGAAATAGGTTCAATTGAGTTTCTAAGTGGGGTTATCTGGGAGCGAAGGATCTTGAGTTTCCTTCACCTGATGGAGACTGCCAGTAACCACTCCTCTTCCTGTGGGCTCCTGGGGCCAGCGCCTTGGCCTGTGTCCTGTGTGTCATGGAGCATTGTCCCGGAGCAGAATTTGTGGGCTAACGCACCAGCGAGGACACAGAACTTGAGCAGGCGTACGGAGACCTTGTGTGGACAAGCGCAAGGACATGAGCCATGAAAAGGGCATGGATGTGAAGTGAGGACACGAGGGCTCCAGCTCTTGGTGCTTCTAGGACCACTGCCCCTCTCTGAGCCTCAGTTTACTCATCTGTATAACGGTCACATGCTACATCAATATTCTTCAAATTTATTTTGGCTTTGTTTTGCTTTGTTATTGACCAAAAACATTGTTCAAAATGTAGCTTAATACAGCAGAGTCATCTGCATACAGCAGCAGTGCGGGGCCCAAAGCTGTGCCCCCAACACACAGACTCACCCTCCCACTTCCCCTGTCGTCCCAGACGGAGGTAACTGGTCCTTTTAAGGCTCTTCGGAACACAGTTTGAGAACCACAGTGCCAGGTGATTGGCAGTCCTGCTGGCGCAGGCAGCCACCTGGCTGTGGATTTTATGACCTGTGGCTAAGGGGAGCAATGCCTGGTTTGTCCTGGATGTACAGTGTAAAATGGAAAAGTTCTAGGCAAACTAGGCTGAGTTGTTCACCCCACCTGTGTCCTAACCAAACCATTTTCTGCACTCTGGGGAAGGGCAGGGCCCTGCACTGCGTGGCCAGCAGGGTGGTGGGACCCCGTGCCTTTAGGAGCAGGGGACACATTGCGCATCACTGAAATCTTTTACCCAGATCTGCATGCTGTCGTGCCAGAATAGCGTTTTGAGAGGTTGACTGAATTTTCTTAGTTCTTTCTGTCCTTTCTGCCATTCTGTCAGTGACTTCCACTGCCTTGGAGAAGGACAACATGGCAGAAAAGGAGAGAGACCACTGGCCTGTTCCAAAAGCCAGCACTTTAGACGCATACACCTGGTCTTTTGGGTTTAAAAAGTCTAAGACACAAAGGACTCACCTGTATATTTTACAAACAATAGGTTAAAAAAATATGAAAAGCTGTATTCATTTCCTATTGTCTCTGTAACAAGTTACCACAAACTTGATGGCTTAAAACAATGCAAATGTGTTATCTTACAATTTTGGAGGTCAGACGTCCCACACTGGTTGCACTGGGCTGAAATCATGATGCCAGCAGGGCTGCCCTCCCTCTGCAGGCTAAACAGGATCATTATCCTGGTCTTTTCCAGAACGCAGGACTTGCAGCACTAGCGGCTGCCTGCATTCCTTGGCTCGTGGTCCCTCCCTCCATCCTCAGAGTTAGCAGCGTAGCGACCGCAGCTCTCTCGCTGACGCTGACCATCGCCACATCTCCTTCCTCCGCTTCCATCATCAGATCACCTTCTCTCTCTGACCCTCCTCCCCTTACAAAGATCCTTGTGATTACACGGGGCCCACTCCGATAATTCAGGACAACTCCCCCTCTCGAGATCTTTAATTTAATCACATCCACAAAGTCCCTTTGCCATGTGAGATAACCTATCCACAGGTTCTCAATGTTAGGATGTGGACATCTTTTTTGCAGAGGAGATGGCCAATATTTTGTCTACTGCAAGAGCCAAGCAACTTTGCCAACCTGAAATTTATTATCCAGGCTGGAGAAGGGGGAGAAGCAGGGGAAACAGAGGTCCAAGGGGCCTGGAATAAGAGGACTCAAAGAGACCACAAAGACAGAGGAGTCGGCATCCAGACCCCACCCAGCCTCAACCTGAGATTCCATCCGTTCCCAGTTCCAGAGAGCTGCGTCGGAGTCACGCCCGGGTCCACTCTCCAACTGAGAGTGCTCTGCCCAGTGCCAGCGACTGGCAGCCTCATTGCCAACTTTTGTCACTGACATCTAGCAAGAGCCTCCTCCCATCAACCACAGCCAATATGGCGCCACTGACCATTCAGTGGGGTAATCCTACCTGGGCCCCATGGCTAAGCCAGGCCCCCTTACAGGACAACCCTATGTGGACAACCTCCGAGCTCAAAGGATGAGAATGATGGAAATCTCCCCCAAGAAGAAGGGCAGCATGCCAGGCAGGAAGGAAGGAGAGAACAAAAACAGAAAGAAAGTCCCACCTCGTGCTTGTCTTAGACTAAATTAAACCAGCTCAGAATTTCCCCCAGATAATGGTGAAATGCTGTTTTGTTACAGCATTGTTGGGCTAATTTTAAATGACAGTCTTCATAACCTCAAAAATATTAGGTCTCTTCTTTTTCTTTCCTTGCTCCCTTGCCCCTTAAAATTGAGTCCTCATAATGTGCTTGTGTTTGATACCACAGCATTAGGACAAAAAAGCAGGGAACAGTGTGTGTTAAGGCCACCAAAAGGCAAAACAGATGATAGAGATGTTTTAAAATGTAACAAACTATGACTCCTAGCCACTTAATTTTATTTTATCTTTTAACAAACAAAAAACAAGCAGCAGAGGCTGCACACGAGAATGCATCCTGTGCTCAGCAGACCTTGGGGGAAGACGCTCTCAGGAAGTTCAAGGTGCTATTCTCCTGGCCTATTTTCATTGAAATAAAAATCTCAAATCAAAAGCATCTGTCCTTTTCCTTGTATATGTCAAAATGTAATTGGCAACGGTTGGGGTTTGTTGCCTTTATTGCTTTTAATAGCTGTATAGCCACTGATTGCCCAAGCTGATGGTTAATTTAATTTCTGTCAATACAATATTGGGGCTGTCTGCATATTCAGACCGTGATTAACTGCTGCAGAGTCCATAACACTGGTGTTATTATTACTGCATTTAACTACCTCTCGGGAGAAGACAAATTAAATTATGTTGAAAATGCTGTTGATTATCATTACGAACTTATTTGTAGAGCACAATTACTGATCTGTTGTAAAATAAATCAAATTTTTTATCATCTTGGTATAAATTAACTTTACTGTAGGAGAATGGAGAGTGGAGCCCGAAAGAATGCGGGCCACCCTGTCTAAGCACTGAATTAAAATAATAATCACACATGAACGTAATATTATATTTTAATAACGAGCTACTTCATGACCAAGAGTACCTCGTAGATTACGGGATTTCGACAATAAAGCAGCAAGCTCAACTGTGTCGTACGCTGTTGTCTCAAACGCAGGTTGAGGCCCGAGGATGAATTATTCCTGGGCTGCGACTCCAATTCAATCTGAAATCACCATTCGAGTAATTTAAGGAAGGCGGCTTTAAGAACACAATTACATTAATAGCTTACATGTGATCATCATTTAGCTTTTGCCATTCCCTTGCAATTCACCAGGTTCTGTTGTACCATAATGCACGTTAGGCCAAATCCATTGCATAAGATCAATAAGCCACAGCCTGTCACCTTTGCATCTGCAACAAGAACTGAAGACACCAGACCAGGGGCCGCGGCCTCTCAGACTCGCCCTCACATAATTAACTCTAACGTGAAAGCTCGGTCTCAAGCTGCCCATCGGGTGCCAGCGAAGGCAATAATATTGCAAGCTCCTTTCGCTATTATTTTGAGCAATTTCTGCACCTTTAAATAACTAAGTGGATCACATGGTGGCATAATTTGAATGTACACCACACAGGGTTCTTTTATTTAAATAAACATGGTTGTGTGGCACAGCAGAGCGACAGACTGGGAACTTAGCGGAATTCAAGTCCTCCCCCTGCCAGGCCTCGGTTTCCTCATTTATAAAATGGGGATGTTTTGGCTTCGTGGTTTATCTGAGTATATTGGTTTTTCTACACTGTGTAACAAATTATCACATAATTGGTATCTTAAAACAACAGTCACTTATTAGAGCACAGTTCCCCAAGTCAGAAGTCCGGGTGAGCTCAGCTGGGTTCTCTCCTTGGGGCCTCGCAAGGCTGAAACCAAGGTGACAGCCTGGATCTGCCCTTTCTGGAGGTTCTAGGGGGACATCTGCTTCCAAGCTCATGTGGGTTGTCAGCAGGATTTGGTTCCTTGCAGTTGTAGGATTAGAGTCCCTGTTCCCTTGCTGGCTGTCAGACAGGAACAGCTCTTGGCAAGGGGAGGTCACTCACAGAGGCTCACTTTGTGGTCCTGCCCCAGCCCAGAGCCAGCCACAGCGTGGGGGACCTTTCTGAGCGTGGGATGGCTCTCACTCCCCTTCTACCACCATCCAGAGAAAACTCTCCACTTTCAGGGGCCCCTCGTGTTAGGTGAAGCCCACCCAGATCATCTCATTATTTCGGGTCAATTGATTAGTAACTTAATTGTGTCTGCAACAGCCCTTTTGCCAGGTGAGGCGACGTAGTCATAGGTGTGATGGATCAGGCTGTGCACAGTCTCCAGGATTAGGGCAGGAAAGCTTGGGGCCGTCTCGGCTTCGGCCTATCATGCCGAGTTCACCTGACTTAGTGTGTTTTAGACTAAGCTCTGTTTTCATTAATTCAAACATCTTTCAACTGTGAAATCGTTTTGATTTGGAAATGGTCTGAGTTATTTATAATAATCATATTTATAATAATAAGAGCAGCTAATACTTACAGAGCAGTGGTGATTCCAGACACTCTGGTGAGCAATATAATAATGTAGGTTTTATGCAAACAGTAAGCCTACGAGGTAGATTCTAATTATTCTCATTTTCTATAGGTAAACACTGAGGACCATAATCTAGAAGTTACTTGTCCTGGGTTGTCCTGTCCGTGCTGGCACTTATTTATTTATTTATTTATTCATTTTTGAGACAGAGTCTCACTCTGTCACCTTGCGTAGAGTGTAGTGGCATCATCATAGCTCACGACAGCCTCCAACTCTTGGGCTTCTGCCTCTTCTCTCGATCCTTCTGCCTCAGCCTCCCAAGCAGCTGGAAGTACAGGCATGCACCATGACGTCTGGCTGTTTTTTTTTCTATATTTTGTAGAGACGGGTCTTGCTCTTGCTCAGGCTGGTCTCGAACTCCTGAGCTCGATCCATCCTCCCGCCTCGGCCTCCCAGAGTGCTAGGATGACAGGCATGAACCACTGTGCCCGGCCCAAACTCTGATTTCTTGAACTACTTTCTGAGTCACTGCTGGTTGCCCATGGCACGTGTATATCAAAGTTCTTTGTGAGGTCGTGCTCTGAAACGCAGCTTCTAATTCCCTGGAGTCCTGTTTTGATTTCTGGTTCTTTCACCCTTCTATCAACCAAGCTGCACACGAACCTCATCATTAAGGGGGCAGTCCACAAACACTCAGCCGCACTCGTAGAGGCTCTTACCCGCATGAGGTCGGGCCGACAGCCCAGACACTGCCCACGTGCAGGTGCAGTGGCTGGGCCACCGGAGGCCACTCACCAGAACCAGGTCTTGCCTTCAAGTGATCGTGCACCGTATAACCAACGTAGCCATCTGCCACCTCTGCACTCCCAGTCCCTTCTCTTTAGGTGGAAAATACTGTAGCACCTTCTACCTTCATTGCCAGTAATATAAAAATTAATTAAAGTTCACAAAAAATATATGTTAAAAAAAACCCACACGCTGAATAGAAACGCCAAGTCCGGAGGAGGCTGGAGTGTCGCTAATTGAGCTCTGTCAAGATTTTCCAAGCACCTGCTCTGTAGATGACACTCCTGTCATTATTGTGTCCCCAACTCGGGCTGAGATTCAGCCAAACCATTTGCTCTAGCTGGAACTCGGTGTGCATCTCCACCCTCCGCTCCTCTCCACACGCCGTTCCTGCCACCCGAAACACCACTTCCAACATTCCTCCCCATGTGGATTCATGTTCACTTGTTAAAGCCCTTCCCTGTCCCACGACACAGAGTGAGGAGTGAGGGTTCCCTCGTCCGCGTCCGTGATGGGTTCTCAGGCCCGTGTTACTCTTGCCATGTCGTACTGTCCCTGTTGGCTTTCCCAGACTATGAGCTTCCTGAAGGCAGGTGCCATGTCTCCTGCCTGGCAGAGAACCTGGCTCGGAGAAGGGTTCAGGGAATGTTTGCAGAGTGGACTCATGGAAGGAGGTGGGCTGCACGGGGGTAGAGCCATGAAGCGGGTAGCAAGGAGCTGTGCAAGGGTGACATGGGAATTTCGTGCATCAGGGAGGTGCAGCGTTGAGGCTGGAG
>RJWJ010038843.1:0-14747 GCA_004363605.1 Indri indri
GGCTAATTTTTTCTATATATTTTTAGCTGTCCAATTAATTTCTTTCTATTTTTAGTAGAGACGGGGTCTCGCTCTTGCTCAGGCTGGTCTTGAACTCCTGAGCTCAAACAATACGCCCGTCTCGGCCTCCCAGAGTGCTAGGATTACAGGCGTGAGCCACCGCGCCCGGCCTAGCGGTGAGTTTTAACCTGCTTAGAGCTTTTCTGTTTGCTCTTATCGTCATCTTTCTCAGACCTTCAGCAAGAGGGCTGGTTATCTAAGTTATCTGCCATTCTGAAGGTTGGCAACTGTAGGGAGGAAATCAGAGTCCTGAGATTTCCTTCAAGAGAACTGCATCCTAGTGGCCAGCTGTCTCCCTCCAACCTCATTGGGTCAGCCTGTGTGCAAGACATGAAGTGTGGCTGAGTCTGACCTCTTTTCTGGTGGCTCTGCCAGGGAACACCCTGCTATCCCCAGAGAAATGCCCTTCCATACTCAGTGCTGCTAGTTATTGCATTGCCCTGAGGCTCATGGTCCTCTGTAGGGAAGGGAAAGACCAATCTCTACTTCCAATCTGCCCTTGAGGACCCCCTTCCTCTAATATAATCTCCAAATTGAGAATGAACAAATCTCTAGATTAGAAATCAGCAAATGGTTTCTATAAAGGGTCAGATAGTATATATTTTAGGCTCTGTTGGTCATACTGTTTCTGTTACAACTACTTAACTCTGCCATGGTAACATGAAAGCAGCCAGAGACAATATGCAAATGAATGGTTGTGGCTGTGTTCCAATAAAACTTTATTTATAGACTTCGATATTTGAATTTCAAATAATTCACACAATTCTTTTAATTTGCTTCAAACATTTAAAAATGTTAAAGCCATTCTTAGCTCACAGGCTAAACAAAAACCAGCAGCAGAGCTGGAGTTTGCTCACCGCCGCTCTGGGCAGCTTGCTATGGTACTGCTTTTTCTGCAGGGTAAAATGAGAACTGACCATTAGGGTTTCCAAGCTGGTTGTTTCACTGCAGCATTTCCAATCCAGAGCAGCTTTTCTTAGTCATTGCAATCACGCCATTTCTACCTATAGACTGACAATTTTAGTTTTCTCGTGTATTGGTGCAGTGTTTCTCCTTTGTGATCTGAGAATAGGGAAGATGTATAGGTCCTGTTAGCAAGCCTATGTCTAATCTAGAAGCAAAAGGTGGATTTCTTGTCTCTCTGGAAAATTTCTTTATTATTTAACCTTTTTTTCTGTTTTTGAGGAAATGCTCTAATTGAACTAAATTAAGCTGACTACTAACTAGAGTGTAATTTTTGGAATGAACATGTTTGAACTTCATTCAGATGATTTTTCAGATTATCCTTTCTATTTTTTCTTCTTGAGATTGTGTTGCAAACAGGAAGATAGCTTTGGCAAGTAAATTAAAGGATTGACAAAACAGCAGTGTGAATCAAGACAGAAAATAGATGCCAATGCCTACTTTTGTTGTTGGTGTTCATTCATTCGTTTACTTAGCAAATATTTATAGGTGCCAGGCACTATATCCCAAAGTGAGATCTCACTTCACATCTGTCTTGACATAAAAAGATGAGTAGAATACAATGCTTGTCATTTAGAGAACTACAGGGGAGACATAGAACCAAGGAGATATATCTTTATGTAATACTCTTGATATTTCTTGCTCATGTTATAGGACATATGGACCTCAGGTAACTAGGAAGAAATGTGTGCTCTGCACTTGCTATGTGATACAGTGAAGCAGTATGTTCTGTGGAGTGCAGGGTCCTAGGTCAGCTGCTTTACTTCTCTGAACCTTAGAATTTATGAAGTGAGATGACCGTGTCACAGCTTTGTTGTGAAGACTAAATGAAATGTCATATGCAGACATAGTGTACTGCTCAGCACATAGGCCCTAAAAAAATCCGTATCAGAGAATAAGTTTGGTTTTTTGCTTGATTTGTCCCTTATTGATAAACTTATGGCTTACCGGAAACATTATACCTATTTACTGCTATCAATAAATTTACTTCTTAATCGGACTTAACCTTTATTGTTTACCATTTATTAATATTTTAAGTACAGTATGTTCCCATGGCTATACTTCACATTGTGTAGAAAACACTCTTTCCATTGGATTGCTTGTCAGATCTCTATTATTATTATTATTATTATGCTACATACTGGAAAGATACTGTTGTGTACATTATGTGAAATAATATTTATTGGCTGATCCTGTCATCTTTTTTTGTGTGTCTGTTTAGATATGAACAGTGATGGTACATATTTCGGTGATGAGTTGCTCAGTGGACTGTGGATTGAATAAACTGTATCCATCCCCATCAGGATGTACAACACCAAGGCTCTTCACTAGTAGGTACTTTTTATTCAATATCACTTACATGGTTACATACAAGATTTTCAACAGAGAATGTACTTTTATAATGATAATGAAAAATGTACGAAATATGTGTATTCATGTTGCTGGTATGAAATATGGCTAGATTTCATCAGTCTATTTCAACCAATTGGTAAATAAAGGAACATGATAAAATGTATCCATTACCATACATATTAGTATGATAGTATTCATGTGTTTCTGTATAAGCAGAATTTGGAAGTATAGAATTTTACCTCTCTTTTAAGGGAATAAAAAAAGTCACTGTCAAGTTTCAGTATCTTCAGGTCCTTTAATATCATGTATATCTAGAAACAATGTAAGCCTAAAAATTTTATCTCATTTCTATTTTGAGACAGTTGAATTTTATTGTAATTTTTGATGTGCTTCCACTGATAGATGTATCATATTGATAATCCATTTATGATATTCATGGTGTCATGGACAGAGAATTATACTCAGATTTTTAGTTTCACCTTCAACATTTATCATCTGATTAGTTCCTTAATCTCTAAGCATCAGTTTCCTCATCTGAAGAATTAGAGGAATAATTTCTGGTTTACCTAATTCATCATAAGATTAATTTGAAGGCCACATGAGGTAATGAAGGTGAAATTATTAGCTAACTGTAAAACTCTATATAAATAAATGGTATTATCTGTGATTGACTAATGTTACAAATGGAGCCGGAAAAAGTTGTGACCATAATTTTCTTTTCAAATTGGTTAATGCGCTCTAATATTTTGTATGTTCTTCACCTAAGAGATAAATAATAAAATAATCATTAATTTTAATCTAAGACCCAAAGTAATTCTTGGTATTCGAGAAAATTATGTTTAAGTGAAATATGAGAAAACATGTTTCTGACATAAACGTGCACATGCCAATCCCCACTAACCATAATGAATTTCTGCTCCTGCCCTGCGGAATATCTACTCCCTTATTAGATTTTATTTATTAGGTATTTACATTTGCAGGAGAAAGATACATTAGATGTTTTTTATGTATAAATTTCAGAATACTAAGGAAACGATGCAGTTTGATCAGATATTACTATTTAATATACTGTTTAATACCTTTGTTTACTAAAATCCTTGTAAGATTTCATATGACCATTTTCTCTAGCTAGCACATTACAGCCAGCCTATTTAAAATGAAAGGCTGAAAATGGAATCTTAACAAATATATTCAGTAATATGGAGAAAAAGACTTTTCCACTAAATTTAAACAAGTTGTATAACCAAGCCTATGCAATGAAAATGGCTTGCAAATCCTTTTCCAGAAATTAGATATGATTTTCGTTGAGGGGGCAGTGGTCTATTATGTAATTAAAATGTGCGCATATAAATTAAATGAAAATCCTAATGACAGGTGACCTATATTTACGTGCTGATATTGTAGCATAGTGCTTAAGTATGCGGGGTCTACAGTCATACTGCCTGAGGTCGCAACCCAGTTCTGTCGTTTTTTAGATTTAGGAAGCTGAACAAGTCATTTAACCTCTCTGTACCTTAGTTTGTGCGTCTGTAAAATAAGGCTAATAACAAGAGCTCTTATCTTCATTACAGAGTGTTGCTGTGTGGATTACATGAGTCAATATGGTCAAGTGTTTAGGATCTGTGTGACACTCAGTAAGTTACCATTTAGTTCTCGGGGGAGTATGGAATTATCCTGATGAGCACAGATTTTAGAGTCAGAAAGCCCTAGGTCCAAAGTCATTTATTAACTAATTGAAGAATTTAGAGTAGTTCAAGAACCTCAGTTTCTGAGAAATGAAATGGGAATAATTATGATATACTCCATACAGATTTGTTGGGATGGCTTAACATAGCATCTGGCATAGAATGGGGTTTTCAGACCTGAAGTCTCATATAATTTGGAGGCAGAAGATAGATGAAATCTTTGTCAGCAGGATTTTAAGATGGTGTAGTTAGCTGTAACTTTATGCATACCAGTCATGGTAGGGGGGAGCTTATAAGCCTAGGGGCGGAGTTGTGAATGAGTAGGCTGTACTGCAGGGCAAGCAGAAGATGAGTCCCTTAAGGCGAGGGCCTGCGGAGGAATGACTAGAAGTGGACACCGTGAGCTGTGAATGCCCCAGAAAGGTGTACGTGGCCCTGTTTCTTGTGTCTGCTGCAGAGCTTCTCTGTCTCTCTGCTGACCAAGCTCCACCTACAAGCACCCCTCTTACCTGCAGCCAGGACCCCATGATCCCTCTCGTGTTTGCACATTCTGTCCATCAGTCGAATGCCTGTTCTTCCTTCCAGACTCAGTTTACCTTCTCTGTCAACTATGAAAACTCCTTCAGTACTCCTCTGAAAATCGACTGTTCCCTTCTTTTTCTTCCCCTCTGTGATACATGCTGCCTCTTTACAGACCATGCTCACTTCTTTCGCAGTGATTGGTTGACACAGCCATCTATCCCATTACGGTCGGCTTGCGGAGGGCCGTCCTTGTCTCACTCATTCTTGTTTCTCCAGTGTCCAGAACTCAACAGTTACCAATTCAGTTAATGATTGAGAGGATTAATAGCATCCTCTGTCCTTAGATTAAACAGAAAATAATTACGTTTACCGTGGTACAAAGATATCTATGAACTGTCCTTTAATGTGTATATTCTCTTAAAATTGTTAGTCATATAAATCTGTAAAAGGCATAAATAGAAAAATGAAAACTGGCAACTTTTAACCTATCATGATGTTTATATCATTTTAAGCCTTTTTAGCACAAGATAACAGGAGTTTTAAAGATGTATGTCTGACTCTACTAACAACCTTACTAGTTTATTGTTAAGCATTTTATTTATTTATCTATTTATTTCATCTTTGGGTGTGCTCAAATATTTTATTTTTAGAAAAGCATTTCAACAATGATGAGACATTATCTGATCTCATGTTAACTGAGGGTGGAATGACTTCCTCTATATGAGTTAGTAAGAAAAAAGTTTTAAAATAGTTCAAAGGTTTTGTTTTATTATAATAATTATTATACTAATTTTGATTACTTTTGTTCAACACCCTGGACTTGAATTCATAACAAACTATTAAAAAGTGTACATATGAAAGCATATATTTATGTGTGTGTGTATATATATGTGTATGTGTATACACATAAATATAAAGTGCATATATATGCTCTCTCTATATATATATTTCATATATCCAAAGAAGGTTTCTGCCGTTAATCTGATTTGGGAAAGGTGGAAAATGTGTGTAAGTGTATTTTTTATTTTTTATTTTTTGGAGACCAGGTCTTGCTCTATTGCTTCAAACTCCTGGCCTCAAGTTAGCCTCCTGCCTCAGCCTCCCAAAGTGCTGGGATGACAGTTGTGAGTCGTGCCCAGCTGTTAAATGTAACTAAACTTCTTGGTTTGAGGTATTTGTTTAAAAACAGAGTGAAAAATAACCTGACCAAAACCAAATGAACAAATAATCCCTCCATGTCAATAAATGAATAGCTGTATTTCACTCAGAGGAGGACTGTAAATGGTTTAATTTAAATGTTTAATCTTGCATTATACTATTATAACTGAAATTGTACCATTGTACAGGTTTATTATGAAATGAAAGACCACTAAGTGCACTAAAACAGCGTTTTAACACTGGACACGCATCTTTGTTGGTTAGTATACCAGTCATATGCTGTGAAGTCAGTATGGCCTACAGAGCTAGAGTTATAAGAAGGACAAATTGTCTCAAGCAACTCAGCTTTCACAGATGGCTGTAGATGAGCAATTGGAAAGCATTAAGCTAATAAAGACATTTTTAAGAAAGGAAAACAGGCAGACAGGATACTTCAGTTTTCACTGTATGAGCTATTTTAGATTGACAAGCATCCAGCAAAAAGAAGGGATGTTTGAATGAATCATATATCAAGAATATTTATCCAGTTGTGCAAGCAGAAATATAAAGGAGTAATGTAGGTATTATCACTTTATTAAACTTTGATGTGCTCAAGCAGATAGAGCTATAATGCATTCTTGAATAAAGTTTTTAAAAAAGTATTTCCAAAGATAATATTTGACAAAGGACCAAATTGTTTCCTGATAACTTTTTAAGTCTCTATTTTATGTATTTGAAGATTAAAATGTCTTAGCAACTATTTTCTTACATTCTTTTTAGCTAACAGACTTACAGTCGTATGTTGAAATGAAATAATAATAATGGCTTCCGTTGACTGAACTGCCACCTGTGCAGTGGAGTTTCACTGCCACATGGTCATTTAGTTTCCACGACTCTGCAAGGACCCCACTATGATCTGTTTACAAGCAAGGAGATGTATACGATGTGGGGTACACTACTCACTTACATATGTAGATAACCTAAATTTGTAACACTGATTTCCAAACACCATATAAAGAAGTCAGTCTCACCACTGTAAGACAGACATATAAATGTTTTCATATATGCAAATAGGAAACTAGTCTTATTTTTGAAATACAATTAATTTTGAAAATATAATATTCTTCTGGTTTACCCTTGCTTATTTAATATTCTGGAGAATAAATAGCTTCTGAACTTGTGATGAAAGATTTCCCCTTCTGTGCTTTTGCAGCAACCCGTATACATAAAAATGAGAATCTGCGTCTGCACGAGACACATCCTCAGAAGTGGATAGGATCAGGAATCCTTCAGGAGAATGCATTAGGCAGTTTTAAGATTGAGCATTTTATCCATAGAGGTCAAACAATGTCTTCATTTAACATATTTTCTTATGTCTTATTTCTTTCACTTTAATGATCGGTGTAAATGCCATGAAATCGGCAGGCATGTCATGTAATTGATTAATTCCATACAGTGAAGACTGGGATTCTTGGTCTCAGCAAGTGTCTCCTATACCCCAGGCACTTCCCCCTGCCCCAAACGCTGTCACATTAACTCTCTCTTTTCAGCTCAATCGGTTGAAATGAATTTTTTTGATTGACCTCTCATTTTGCTCATCTCTATGATGGACATATATTATATTACGCGTGTTTTACTGGCCCTTTAGGTGTGTGCTTAACTGTGCCATTTACCCAGAAAAGGAAAATTATAGTGTAGGGACAAATAAACCTAAGAAGCAGAGCTATTTTTGAAGAAGAAGTGGTTTTAACACTTGCTTTTTTAATAAAGAAGATAATTATAATATTTTGAAATCATTTGAAATTTGAAGGGATTAACATATCTGAAAAGAAAGTCATGTTTTAAATTAGTTTAGTTTAAACATTGGAAGCCAGAGGACTCAGGTATTCATTCCATTTATTCATTCAGCAAATATTTATTGACCTCCTATTAAGTAGTAGGCCCAGGGGCTACGGCCATAGGGGATGAGATCAGGGCCCAGAGTATGTGGAAAGGAAGGGAGTAGAGTGTGTGTGTGTGTGTGTGTGTGTGTGTGTGTGTGTGTGTGTGTGTGTAGAAAGAGAAATCATTAAATACATGTATATACAAATAGTAATAAATTTATTTTAAACAAAAGCAACTCCTTTTTTATAGCAGAAATTACCCTTGTGTTCAACTTTCATCAAGCCTAGTTTTAGATTACAAAGTTTGACATTCTTATTCACCAAAACATCATATTTCGATCGTTTCTAAAAATTGATAAAATATTTGTGTCTTGGCTTTCAAATGGTTCACATGTTTCTGATCTTATTTTCTTTATTCATTCTAAAAATATGTGCAGGTGTTGTAGAATCCAAATGCGAAATCCTCACGACTATTTTGTACATCATCAGACTGCACTGAAGGGAGTGGTTACGGAAGTGGGTGGCGGGCAGAAAACCTGAGCACTGTGAGACCTAAAGGGGAAAAAAATTGTCAGTCACCCTTTCAGCAAAGGTAGAGAAGCAACTCCCAATTTTTTTTGTTCTTTGATCAAGGTTTAAGTCCTCTCTGTGCTGAAACGTGGAGGAACATAAAAGTATTGTGCTTGTATTATCTAATCACATGGAAGCTGATTGCGGAACTAGAGTCATTGATTTATATATATTACTTAATTACAAATGCAATATGGGATTTGCACTTCAGAGCTGTGACAAACGAACAATTCAAATACCAGAAAAACAAAGTGTCAGTCATGCACCGTGCCGGGCCAGTTTTCCAACTAGAAAGTAAATCAATCATTTTTAGTGATTGTTGGATACAATATAATGAATTCTTTATTAAGCTCAGCCAGTAAGTAGGGCTCAAATTCTGTTTACTACATTGCAATAATGGAAAAAGGAGCCCATGCCTCTTGGAGGAAGTGAGAAACATAATTAGGCATGTACCTTTAAAAATATTTCCTTTTCTTTCCATGAAGCACAGATTCAAGTTTGAAAACTTACCTGCTTTTTAGGTTCTCTGAATACATGATGTTGATGGCTTTCGCAAGTCATGACTATTCAGCTTTCATGTCATTGATGCAAAAATCAGTGCTTGATACACAAATGAGCCACAAAAGATTTCAGAGTCATTCCTGATAATTCATGTTTTAATTTAGATTTTTAAAAATATAGAGATTTAAAAAAATAATGTAGTCAAATGATAATGTCAAATGGCTTTTTGGCAATGGAGCGACACAGTATTGAGCTGGAGAAACACAAATGGTGTCTTAATGTTAACTTTTCCTTTTTCCCACTGCTTCACATAGAGAACAAATATAAAAAAAATCTCTGACAAAGTGAAAATTGTTGACAAAGAATGTTTGGGTTTGTACCCTAATTACTAACAACCTGCAAAGTGTAGCACTCTAAAAATGAAACAAGTAGAGCTCCATTTCAGTGTCTAAGACTCCGAATACTAAGCCTATTAAAAGACATTAAACAGATTATAGAATGTCAGAGGCCTACAGAAGCTGGGAATAAATCCACAGCTTCCACACAGGGGAGGCCCATTAAATAAGTTGCAAGATAGAAATGGTAAGAAACTGTGGCAAGGAAAAACCGTGATCTATAAAGAGGTCCAAATTGTTAGTTTATTTCAGCTGTGTTATTAACTCTCCCTGGGTCATTAACACAAAGGCAGGGCACACAGAGGGGAGGAAACAAATGTTAGTGGAATTGAATCGAAATGAATTGAATGGAATGATGCTCCTATTCATTTATTTTGGGGGGACATCAATTACAAGCTTAGAATATATTAATGAAGGTTTTTGGTTTTTTTTTTAAAGTAACTGGGTCATGGACTTTAATCTCATTCTTTCATTCATGCCTGGGGCTAAGAGACCCCCCAGGGCTGTGCTGAGTAAGACTACTAAGCAGGGGAGGGAGTTATCTTCCTTTGCTCAGAGATTCTCTTTTTTGCCTGGGAATATGATCAAGGTAAGCCGGTTGCATTGCTCCTGACACCCATATTTCTCTGTTCAGCTGGCTGTGGAACAAAACTCATCCTTGTATCTGAATTCTCCGTCAGTGTAATTCAAACCTCCTTTAAAACTATCCTCTTCCTTTCCTTGCCTTGACTGCTATTTGGCCCTGTGTTTTCATTCCTGGACTATAGCAATAAACTTTTTAAAGGTCCGTCTGGCTCCGGCGATACTCCCGTCCTTGCCATTGGAGTTCCTTTGTGACACACATCTGAGTATTTTACTCTCGGTGTAAGTGCCTCCCATATCTACATGCTCTGCACCTTCAGGTTGAAATCCAGACACATTTTGCTTGGGAATCAAAAGCCCTGTGATTTCTGATTTCGAGAAATTCTCCAAACTCGTATCCAGCCATACCCTGGCATGCACCTAACATTGGGCCTTGGTCAGCATCCTCCGCTATCAAACACTTCCAGGTCTTCTGTGTTAGTGGGTCACAGGACTTGGCCATGTTCTCCTCGCCTAGAATGCTTCCCCCTTCTCTCCCTGGAAAATGCCTACTCACCCTGTGACGTACTAGTCAAAACCTTATGTAAGAATACTGAGTCATCTGAGTCGGCTCCTTTGCTTTATTTACTGAGTTTTCAGTAAATAAAACTGAAATCATTCACTTTCTGTATGTTTATCCTCCTGTCCCTGATAGGACTCTGAGGTCCTCTTGCATGTACATTGCTGATTTTCCTTTGTAACCCTAGATGTAAGCTTTCACAGTGTGGGACACCTCGAGGGTGCTCAATAAATACGGCCTGAGGGATTTTTTTGTGCCCAGAAACATCTAGGGCCTCTGCCAGTCCTCCTCCACCAATAGGGCCTTCCATATCTCCTTATTCCCACTATTCCACTGATAGTAACTTTTGCTAGACTCGTGGCAAGTATAACACAAAATGATTCGCACAACAGCCATCTCCTGTCACTTTTCCTTTGACTTCCTTTCCCTAAGTCTGTGAGCTTCATAACATGTGAAAAGGTCACACTGCAAAGCAATGTGTCTCCGTTATTCATAGTCTGTAGAAAGCCATTGTTAACCAATCAGTGCCCTGAGCCTGGGTCATGTCGTATTTCTTGGGTTCACCAGTTTATATGTCTAATAAGAGTGTATTTCCTAAAAGCATGCTCTAATATGCTCTCGAATACTTATTTAAAGACTTGCGTTTAAAATTGAATCTTGCATTACAGCTTAACCTTGACCATATAAAACACATTTTCCCTAATTGCTTCATCATAGGAAAATGTAAGAGTGGCTTAAGCTAAAGAAAACTAAAAGAGGCTTGAATTTACCTTTCTACCAGTTCTCCAAATATGGAATTATCTTTTCATCGTCGGCATTTTTAAGTCTAAAAGATTTAACAAAAACGCAATAACCAAGAATAATTCCAAATGGATTCACAGAATCTGGATTTCTGTGTGTGTGTACTATAGCAGTGATCTATTTCAAGGGAAGAAGGCAAAATTTCAACAAAAAGTTGTGTTTTGTGACTTTAATTAAAGAGAGGGGAGTATAAAAAACTGGGGGAGGGTCCTTTTTATTTACGGTAACTCTGCGGAGAGCTAAGTACACATCTGACAAGAGGCTATTTGTAGGAAGGTAATTTTTAGGGTGGAAACAAATAGTTGTGAAAAACGAGGAAATCCTGCTAGGAAAAAAGAGTGTGGCAGGATCACATCAAATAGGAGTGTTAGAGTAATTTACTATTCTAGGAAATCCAGCAGCTGGTTTATCTGAAGAGTTCCTCTTTTTCATGAACACTGGAATAAGGACAGGAAATGGTTGAAAAAGCGTGCTGACTTTCCTGCACCAGATTTCTGTAAAAATTTAATACCAAAAAATGGTTTTTAGAAGCTCAATTCTTAGCCATTTCAGAGTCTTTAATGAGACAAAGCATATATTTCTAATTTTAATTGCTTAGAAATTATTGTAGAATGAAGAATTTTGAATAGAATAAAGATGAGGAAACACACCTGCTTATGTCATTCAGAAAAAGTATACTATATTGAACTCAACACTTAGAATTAGTGTTACAGAGTACTAAAGATTTTTTTTTTTTGTTTTCGAGACAAGAGTCTCACTCCGTTGCCCAGGCTAGAGTGCAGTGGTGTCAGCCTAACTCACAGCATCCTCAAACTCCTGGGCTCAAGCGATCCTCCTGCCTCAGCCTCCCAAGTACCTGGGACTACAGGCATGTGCCACCATGCCTGGCTAATTTTTTCTATATGTTTTTACTTGTCTAGCTAATTTCTTTCTATTTTTTTAGTAGAGATGGGGTCTCGTTCTTGCTCAGGCTGGTCTCGAACTCCTGAGCTCAAACAATCCACCCATCTCAGCCTCCCAGAGTGCTAGGATTACAGGAGTGAGCCACCATGCTTGGCCAAGTACTAAAGATTTTAGTTAAGCATTGAAAAAATTGGGAAACCTAATGTAAAGATTATATATTACATTTAATAAAATTGCATTTAACTATTCTGAATAAGAAAACAGAAGAACTGGTATAAATATGATTTGAAATCTACAAAAGACGTAAGAACTGGAATTGACAAAGGAAACATACTTAAATCGTGCAATTTAAGAATTTATCTAGAGAAAACCTGGAAAAATATTTTAATGCAGCTAATTATCTATGAGCAAGATTATCTTTTTATTTAATCTTTTAATCATCACAACATATTTATAATATCATCTGTCTATAAAGTCCCACAAAGAAAAAAAAATCCATTTTCCTAAGTGATACAGAGAAATTAATTCTTTATTCCATTCAAAATATTGCCTAAGTATTTAAAACCATTTTCCAGTCTCATGGTTGTTAACAAAATCATGTATCCTAACCACTGCAACTGACTATATTTTTTAGGTAATAAAATGCAATTTTCATTGGACTTTTTGCCTTTATCTTACTCCAGAGCCGTTAAGGAGACACAGCTAGGCAAAAACTATGCGAAGACAATTTTTAAAAGCTGTGCCTCTTTTCATGTAAGATTATCCTTGATTGTAAATTTTATTTGAGTTTGGAGGGAAAAAAAAATAAAATGCTGTGTATTACATTCCTATTGCTGCTGCAACAAAGAACCACGAACTTGGTGGTTTATAATGGCAGAAACTTACTCTCACAGTTCTGGAGGACAGAAGTCCAAAATCAAGTTGTTTACAGGGCTGCACTCTCCCTGGGGGTTCTAGGGGAGAGTCCGTTCATTGCCACTTCCAGCTCCGGTGCTGCCAGTATTCCTGGGCTCCTGGCTGCATCCCCCCAAAATCTGCCTCCATCTTCACCTCACCTTCTCCTCTACGAGGCTCAGATATCTTATGAGAATATAGTTACAGCCCTCAGGCTCCGTCTGGATAATTCAGGCTAATCTCCTCATCTCGAGATTCTTAATTAGTCTCATCTGCAAAGACCCTTTTCCAAGTAAAGTAACATTGACAAGTTCCAGGGATTAAGATCCTTGAAGGGTTTTAATGATCAGGACCATTATTCATCCTCTGACTTGCTGCAACATGTAGTATCCTATTCTCAAGTGGCTTTAAATCTAATGCATTTTAAGGACTATGTGGGAATGTAGGTGTTAACTAGAGTTACATAAAACTAATCAAAGCTTCCACGACTGTTAACTGTGCAGGATAGATGGTATTTGGGGTGAAAATAATAGCTTCGTGCCCCAATTATTTTTACCCCAGATACTTTAGCTGGTTCCATTTCCTGAGGTCTTACTATGAAACTGTTGTTGTTCTAAAAATGGTGTAGAAAATAATTGTTAAATGTTTTAGTAAAAATCTATTTCTTTTGTAAAATTTCTGGATACATTTTACTTTAACAGCACTTGTGATATATACTGAAAGCAGAGTGGAATATTTACTATTGGACTTTTTAAATTTTCACTATTAGGTGAATAATTCTGTCCTGTTGTTTTTGTTTTGTTTTCTGGTGACAATTTTCTTCACGTTCAGGTAATTTGTTAACATGGTAAAGAAATTAAGAAGATACAATAACAGCTCTGATCTGGTCTTGTTTTATAGCATTTCCAACAGAGAAAATGATATACGTTAAAACATCACAGAGGCAAAACACTGTTTTCATCCCAAGCATCTTTAATTTTGATTCAGCAGCAGGTCTGAAAGAGCAGACCAAGCTATAGATATTAATGTGAATCCGGAGATTATGTCATTGTATCTGTTATTATGTTAACCAGTTCTAAGTGAATTACCAATGTCCAGCAAGACATTACTCACTTTGGAATGCATTCCACTAGCAATTTATCATAGTAATAGGAGGTAGAAAAGGCATATTAGTTCCTTAAGTGGCAGCAATTATACCTGCTAATGGAAAGAGACACTGTAGTTATTAAAACACATGATACCTTTTGATCTAGAGTTGTTCAGTCTAATTTCAGTTCCTTTCATTCAAGCTCTTCTGTATATGTTTATTCCCTTTCGAGAATCATTTGGACCCAGGTTAACTATTTATTTTTTATCCTAAATGGCTGTCAAATACTAGAGGACATTAATTCCCTAGGAGGCATGAAGAGTTCTCCTAGAAAATTAAGCTTGGAGGGAATTTTGAGGCAGATTCCTTCACCTACATTTCATGGAGAAATGTTTATAATTCAGAATTGAGTTTTAGACCCGCGAGTACTACCAGATCGAGATAATCCAAAAAAGCATGGCTTTCTTCTGGTTACAAATACAGTTCCTTTCATTGATCACAATAGATATGATGTGTCTGAATGCCAATGTATTTTCAAAGATAAATTCCTAAATTCTCTATAGAAATTTACTAACTTAGCGTAGAGTTAAATTAACTAGGTCTGGATCTTTATTTCATATTGACTGGAAGAGCTTATTTTAGGAAAATCATCATTGCATTTGAATGATTGAATGGAGTATGAAATCATGGAGGTAGCTTTCATAAGCATCTCAAGAATATAAAATTAATAAAATTGTATGGTTTTCCTTTCCCAAAAATGAACAAAATTGTAACTACCCTATTAAAAAATGTTTAAAAATTACTGTTAGGGGCTATCTAACCTGTCTATAACCTCATTAAAACTGGTAAACT
>RJWJ010038844.1:0-14755 GCA_004363605.1 Indri indri
GATGGTTTTTGTGGCTTGTTTTCTTATTTGTCAGAGTGGAGCTGGGATGGTTTTCCAGGCTTTATAGTTTAGAGGAAACATCCTGCAAATCTATTCAATTCCCTTTATCTAGTTCTGAATTCTCAGAGCAATCTTTCAATTACTCATTTGGCTTCCTATGCCCTTTAATTCCCAAAAAGGTTATCTTGGCTATCTGACATGAGTATTCCAGGTTATGACAAGAAATATTTATCCAAAAATATTGAGGACTTATAATGCAAATTAATAAACTGCAATTACCCAATTTATCAAATTTATTTAAATACTAACCATCTTATACTGCATCTGTTTTATGTCATTTACTAAACTGAAAATGCTATAAATGTACTATGTGTATACAGGCAGCTATAGCAAGTACATACTCTCTCTATATATATATGTGTATTAATATATACACACATTATTTTTTTAAGAGATAAGGTCTTGCTCTGTCACCCAGGCTGGAGTGCAGTAGCTTGCTCATAACTCACTGCAGCCTTTAACTCCTGGGCTCAAGTGATCCTCCTGCCTCTGCCTCCCAAATAGCTACGACTACAGGTATTCTTCACCATACACAGCTCAACATATAGTTATGAATAAATGAATGAAGTGAGTGAATGAGTGAACTTAAAAGATCAAATTCTTGAGATAACAATGGTAATGACTCAGAAAACCAAGTGATGTGATCAGTGACAAACCTCTGCAATGATGATAAGGCTGATGCTTGCTTGACATGTTCCCCCACAATTTACAAGAATGTCCACATACAAATTCATGACATCCTTGTAAGCAATGCTATGCAATAAGTAGGTATATATTTTAGCTCCTCAGATGAGGAAGCCAAAGCTCAGAGAGGTGCAGGGCTTACTGAGGCCACTAGGTGAGCAATGGTAAAAGCAGGAATCAAGCACCTGTTTTGATTCCAAGGCAGGGGTATCCTTCGCTCAAGGTCAGGTGGCCTAGCAGCAATGGAGGTGATGCTGTTCCATAGCACGTTAAGCTGCAGTTGTTTAATACTCCTCACCCAAGGTTAGGACTGGTACCAATGTCTCAGGCAGAGTCAGATCCAAAGGTGGGGGTCACATAGCTTTAGCTATAGAGAGAGGGACTCAGAAACAGGAATCTGGCAAAGCTAAACAAAGTGTTTTAAAACCATGTTTCTGAAAGACACTCCCATTGGGATGGGAAAGGAACCAGAAAAGAAAAGAAGAAGTGATGAGAGACGCAGGAAGAAAATTAGGAGAGATTAGTATCAGGGAAGCAGAAGGAGCCGGATGTGAGTGACCCTCGTGTCAAGGGCTGCAGTCAAGTCATAGAAGATGAGAACTGAGAATTGGCCACTGAATTTGGTGATTAGATGTCACTGCTAGGAGGACCCTTCTGGCTAGGGAAGTAGAAATAGAAGACAATTTGAGAAGCAAGATGAGAAAATTCTAAGTTATACAAAAAAAATCTGGAAAATCTAGGTACATTTCAACAAGTTTTACAGCAGCTTAAAACACAGTCAACTCTTTCTACCTCCTAAGAATTCTCACCTCATCCAGAAGATAAGACTGAAGTTAAAGGATACGTATGGTAGAAGAGTAGGGACATAGAATTTCTTGTTGCAGCTGCTGTTACTTCTGTTCTTTCATTTGTCAAAGAGAGAAAAGTGTTCCCATTTCCCAGGCTGGGAGATAAAAAATATATTAATACATCGGCCAGCTTGCAAGAAGGCTTAACACTGACAGCCTTTTTCAGACTTTGATTCCTCCAGGATGCCATTAACTTTCCACCACAAGCCAGAATAGAAACCCCATTTAGCAGAGGAGAAAGGCAAGGAAGAGAACGGCCGAGTGATTGCTGAAACAGCAACAGTTGACTGACAGATCAGACTTCTTTCTCACTCCAAGTCCTCCCTCTCTGCTGACAAGATCTACCCTAACTGCCTTTATAAATGTTTCAATGAATCTTATCTTCATGCATTGGATTAGCAAGACCAACTCCCCACTGATAATGCAAAATAACCTTGAAATGTTTCATGCCTCACTGAAATTGAACTTTCAGCCTCCATTTGGACTGTGATGATCTTGATCTTTCACCTCTAGCAAAAATCTCATAGCTATACTTTTAAAGTTAGTAATGAGTGCTTCATTTGCTTTCCAAGCAGATAGAAAACCTATTTTAAATACACTTAGATGGCCATGACCTTCGTCTATGACTTAAAGGGTTCACCACATGTAATAATTTTCTTTGCTCAGGAGACATTCTTAAATTTTCTTTGAAGAGATTTGGGCACCAACTCCACTGATGAAATCAAACACACACACACGCACACGCACACACCTATTTTCACTTATTGCCTTTCTTCTACATCCAAAATCAAAATGTTTCTTTAAAGTGTATTTGGAATTTAACATGACTATCAAAGGGTTCTAAAATCCTCCAACCTGCTAAATAAAATATAACAAAAATGCCAGCTCAATATGTTTACACTAAAAGAAGTACACTGTCTTAACATTAGACTAAGCCAGACAAAGGTCTAATGTCTACAAGCAGCAAATAAGGTCCAGATCCCAAAACTGAAGTTCTGGCTGTCATACACAGCCAGGCGGGGCCGAACTCACTTGGGGTGATTTTAGTTTTTTCTACATTAAACTAGGAGAACAATAATTTCATGATAAGGGCCAATCTAAAACTATCCCACTCTGTTTTGCTTATTTCTGTGAGGTTTACAACATAAAATAGACATTTTTGAACGCTGTAATATCACACTAAATGTAAGCTTCTAAACGGCAGATGCCAGATCGTCAAGGCTCAGAACACAATACCCCAAAGTATGGTGCCTTGGCACGCTGAGTATTTTTGAGCTAGAGGAAACAGAAAGGCCTCGAAAGCTAGAAAGTCTCTCTGATCTTCCCCCACCCACCTGTCTTTTGTCCCTCTCTCTCTTGCACCTGGGAGGATCATAGAAACTAGAATTACTCTCCCCCAAGGAGGGTTATAGAAACTAGAAAGGTCACTCTCTGACTTCTTCCCTTCTCTCCTAAAGACCCTCATGTGTCAGATGTCCTGCGCATACCCAGGGTCAGGGGAGAGGTATGCCTTACAGAGACACAGAAAAGAACCTGAAAAAACAGACCTGGCTAATTTGGCCCCAGTTTATTACCATTAGGCCATATACCTTTTTGTCCAATCATGTTTCTCCACAACTATCCACTTCTTTCATCAGACTTAGCATAAAAACAGTTTTCCCTGGGTCTTTGGGTCTTCATTTCTGAAGGCTCCTGGGTCACATAAAACTTGGATTAAATAAATTTGTTATGCTTTTCTCTTGTTTATCTGTCTTTTGATACAGGGGTGTCAGCTATGACCCTTGCAATGGGTGAGCAAAAGATTACTTTTTCTTCCTACAAGATCTTACTGTCCTTATTATTCTTTATGATGGAAAACACTACTTAAGACAAGCTAAGTGGATGCTTAACTACTGGTTGACTGCTGCATTCTATTTTTAAAGCTGGATGGTGGACATAGAGGTGTTTATTACGCTTTAAACTGTATGTATGTGTTTTACACACCTTTTGTAGCTATAATCTATTCTGTAATTTTAAAAAGAAGGAGATTCCTGAGGCCCATCTACCAGACATTCTAATTCGATAGGCCCAGGTGGATATAAAAAAAAGTTTTCTAATCACCCAGGTAATAGCAGTGGTCTGTGAAATTCACTTTGGGAAACAAAAAAATAAACAAGTAAACATAAATAACATGTCTATAATCAGTACACTGCTATTAGGGTAAAGGTGCCTATTTTTGTGGTTCAAATGATCATGCTTAGTCTTAAACACAGATGCCCTGGAGTTTAGCATAAATATTACTCCCAGATCTGATTGGAAACTCCTTCCTAACTTGCCCTAACTTTTATGATTCTTAATGCTTTTCTTTTCTTTTTCTTTTTCCTCCGGAGATCTGAAGGCAGAAATCCTTAATTATATTTCTCTTCTACTTGTCTTAATACATAGATTCCCAAAATTTTACAAAGGTCTATAGCTTTGTAACTTTACTGGGAAATTAAAGCCTCATATTCCGTTCACATTGTAGATAATGGCTTAGCTGAATCCTTGCAAGAAGAAATATTGAGGTAAAAGAAGAGAGTGTATCTTTTCCTAAACCCTACCTTTCTTCCTTTTTCACTAAACACCAGCATAAATGGAAGACAAATAAAGTATCTCTATAACAACAATATGAAAACCACATAACCTCTCCAAACATAGGGGGAAAATTTTCTAGTATCTTAAAGAAAAAAAAAAAGTTCTTTTATAATGGGAATCCCTATGGTAGTTGCTGTAAGGCAGAAGTAACTTGACCTTAAATACAATGATTCTCTTAGCAAGTCTCATAAGGTTTAAAACCTTTGCAGGGTTTGGGAGGGAAAAAAAATCAAATTTTTCACCACAGAACTTTATATTTCGAACAGAAACTTCAACTAAATTAATGTACATGGTTTTAAACAATGAGTAAGTGTTTATTCTATGCCTCTCATGTCAGAATAAAATATAAAACATTCTGATCTATCTTCTTATATTTGGCAATGAAATTAGGATTTTCCAAGTCTTATTACTTTTTCTATTATTTAAAAAAAGGAACTACAAGCACATGTGCGCACACACCCACACACACACACACCCCATCACCACCATTGGACCATATCAACAGCACACCCTGTAATTTTGCAGTTATGAAAAATTGTGTTTGAAATACTGGAATGAATAAATAACAACCACAGAAGAGAACCTAACCATGTTTCCAGTATTTAAATAAAAATAGTTTAAAATTTAAAAGCCACAAAATAAGGCTGTCAGTCAGCAATATCCCTAAACAGTCTCATTTAAATACCTAAAGTATATACTGGCATTCCAGTCTATATACATTGTTATGCACATATATTGAGTTTCTTCTGCTGCTAAAAATCATTATAAATTCCAGTTGGCTCCCTGGAACAAAAATAACCTAAGTTATAAAAACAGAAATCATTGTTTAACTTTAACAACAAGTAATAAAGTTACTTCTTGCCAAAGTACAAGCTGAGTTTAAAGGCATGCAATAACTCTTTCATTCTGTGATAAAATGGAATTATTTGGTGACCAATAATTTTACTGAAAATCATTTAAAGTGAAAGGTGTATAAGTAACAAAAAAATCCTCCTAAGTACATAATAACTTTGTAAAATAAAAATAAAAGAATCATTTCCAATAACACCGTTATATCTGTATACATTCCCAAATCTTTAAAAACAAATACACAGTAGACAACCACACATTTTCTGTAATACATGAGAGCATATACTAAACATGTATATATTATATATAAAGTATATGTAAATATACAACAGCATAAACAAAATGTAAAAAAAAAAAAAGCTCATTTTGCAAAATCCTGAAGGAAAAACTTTTCATACATGTCATAAACACAGCCAAGAATAGTCAGTTTGAAAGGAGAGGGCAACATGGAAATGTGCCATAGCACTTTTACAACCACGCTTATTAGGTAGGTAGCAAAGGATTCCGGGTCTCCTAGGGATGAAAGTGCGCACTTTGCTTTGGTGCAATTGCCCCACCCGGGAAAAAGGACATGGCTGGGCCCCAGGCCCCCATCTTGGTCCTGCCCCACCTCGATCCTGCCCTGAGCAACTGCCATACCTGGGGGAGGAGAGAACACACTACGAATCTGCCAATCAGAACTTAGGGCACCAGCTGCAAAAGAATGCAGGGGACTCTCTAGCCCATGGGCCAAACACCATAGGTACCATAGAGTCCGGAAGTGACCTAGAATACCCTTCATGCTTAGTAAGACTAAGGTCATGCAACTCTCAACTGTCCTATCAAAGTGGTTCCATGGTGACGTCTAAACCACAGGGAGGTCCCAATACGGGCACTATAAAACAAGACGGAAACCATAACCAACCCCTTTTTGGCCCCTTCCTTTTGCTCTCCCTTTACTGCAACAATGGGTGTGGTTGTCATCTGTGGCATATGTATCACGCTCTGTAAACTTATATCTTGCTCTTGCTCTATAATCTTATCTCTCTCTCCTCAATAAACCTCATTTTCACGCTTGCCTTACTTTGGCATGCCTGGTCATTCTTTGGCCATGAGCAGGCCAAGAACTGACATTTCAGACTGAAACCTGACATGTTGAAACCCATGCTAGTACAGAACCACTACATGCAAAGTAGAGCAGGGAATCACAGAGAAGTAGAATCAGAGCCTTCGCCATATGACACTGGACCCAGCTTTCAGACCTTTTTATTTACATGTACCAACAAAGTCACCCTCTACCCTTAGACAAAATTCCTCCCAATATAGTATACAAAAGATTAATCCTCTCTCACATTTACTTTAACAAAAGCCTATATTTGGTTAGCCAATAATATTATTCTAGAAAAATATTAAACTTAAAATCATCTACTACTTTTACTTGCAGATCATTTTCCCCCATAATCTGATACAAATATGAAGTAGTCTATTCATTTCACATCAGTAGATATGACCAAACTGGATGCTGCAAACTTCATTTCAGAAGCTCGATTTTCAAAGATTTATGAACAATAGTATCTTACTCCCCAGGTTTACAAAAATGCTTGATAATCATGAAGTTGCACAATATAAACATTTAAAGAAGTAGAACAACACTTAAAAGTTCTAAAGAACATAAAGGAGATATTTCTAAATTCCACATTATTAACTTGCAACATTAATGTACATAATTTAAATATCTATTGGGAAATGAATATGTAAATACACTTCAGAAGAATATAATGCTACATGTTAATGTCAAGAAAACGGATGAACTTTGAACTTCTGCCAAAAGTCATTTGAGAACAAAAAAGGAGTCTTTTAAATCCACATAGCTTATAAGGGAATCACATTAGGAAGAAAAAGATAAACGACATCTTTGAGCCAATTAACACCAGTCTTAGATATACCAAAAGAGACCCTTTCCTCAAATTCTTTCAAGGCAATAGAAAGAACACCATAGTGGATGAAAGGGGCAACCTTGCAAAATTCACAGGAAAATACCTAATCACACAATTTCTCCAGTAACGGTTAAAGATCAGTCCTACGAGTTCTCTCACTAACAGGTACACTGCAGGAGTTCGGTTTTGCGCAACTTATGAAAAGAGCTGAATGGATGGAAAAGAGTTGTAAATCTCTCTCTTTCAAAATTGTTTTTTAAGAATCTGCTTTTACAGAGTTCCTGAGTAAATAGCAAGAGAACGAGCTACAGCCTCAACCATATCTCAAGGACAGAATCACATCTCCTCTGATAGTACCTTCTCCAACGAAAGACAGGAAACCAAGTCTTAGACTTTGACATCTTGCCACTATTGTTACCAACTGCCATTGCTATTTTTTTTTCCCTTCGTCCCCCTTACCATCAGCAAGCCTCTCAGCCTCGCTGCTGACATCCCCTTCTCTTTCTTTGGGATGCTTCGCCATCTCCCTGCTCTCTTCCCCTACCCCTACCTCTTTCTCTTTCACACTCTCGTTCCCTCTGTCCTTCTGAGAAGATACAATAAACGTTTTAAATTTCATATCTTAGTCTCTGCACGAGAAATCTTTCTCCATCCGTGCCATGAGCACCTGCTAGGCTTTCCACCCTAACTATGGGCACTAGTCCAAAACTCCTATAACTCCTCTATCTCACTAATTATGTGGCAAATAGAAATAACTACCTGGTATAATGAAACCTTTGGTTAAATCCAACTACACCAAGAAGCTAAATGGGGCTAAGAGAAGACACACAACCACGATGACTGGCTTCACTTTAAATGCGTGTCTACAGATTTTAGCTGGGTCCTCAATGCTGCCTGGCAATCCTACCATACTCCCAAGTTAATTCACTCTCCTCATCTTGATGGTAATTGCACACTTCCTCCCCTCTTCTCAAACATTAATGCTACTTACCCCATCATCGCTCTCAGATGCTGACCTTAACTTCCTACTTCACTAAGAAAATAAAGTCACCAGAAGTGTACTCCCAAGTGCACCCCTTATAGTCATCTACATGAGTCTGTATCCACACACTCTGCCTTCCCTCCTATTGTTATGAATGAACGGTCCAAGCTCCTACTGAAACCCTTACAACCCAATACCATTCTCTCTCATTTGATCACATATATTACTTCAGCACTCTCTCTCATTGCAATAGTTTCCTCTCTACTGTACTATTCTCATCATGATAGAAACATGCATTTCTGCATTTTCAAAAAAACATTGATTCCACACCCCCCTCTAAATAAAGCCTCATTTCTCATTTCTCTCTTCCCTTTTATCAAAAAGAACCCTAAAACAGTCATCTATCTCTAAAACAGATCTCCTGTCCCTAATTACTCTTTTCCCATTTTTTTCCTTGATTCCACTCCCAACAAGGTTTTGCCCCAGTGCTCTACTCTGGTCAGGTTATCAATAACTCCATGTAGCATAATTCAGTGGTTAATGCTCAGAATTTATCTTATGTAACTTATATAAGCATAATTTTGTACAGCTGATCAGAACCTCCTCCTTCAAACAACTTCTTCACACGGCTTCCAGGACACTTGGCTTCCTCAATACCGTGCTCTGCTGTTTTTCCTTCTATTGCACTAATTACGCTTTCTCTGTTGCCTTTGCTGGTTATTCCTCAGTTCCTTGACTTCGTAATGTTGGAGGGACCCAGGGTTCCCTGAGCCTGAATGGAGGTCCTTGAGCCTCCTCTCTTCTATATCTATGCTCTCTCTCCAAGTAATCTCCAATTTTGGCTTTCAATACCATTTTTTCACTGATGATTCTTTAATTTATATCTTTAGTTTAGACCTGAACTACCAACTCTAATCTCTAATTCTTGACATTTCCAGTTGGATATATTATATATATATCTTTACCCATACGGCTGACATTACAAGTGTTCACCAATATCCAGTTCTCCTCTGCTTAAGGGCACATGAATGACAATACATGGTAAGGCCATATGACTTATTCTGGCCAATTGAATATGAGCAGAAACGCCATGTCTCACTGCCAGCCTGGGCAGTGAAAAGCCCATTTATGGTTCTCCAATCTTTCCCTCTGCTGTGGCAACTGTAAACGCTCTATGTTCCATCAAGATGGTATATCTACAAGATGGTGGAGTCTCCAATCAACCAGGCTTCCTCAGGGATTGCAAATGAGCTTCCCAAGACCCACATGGGACATGTACCATGAGCAAGAAATATATATATTTAGCCACTGAGATTTTAGAGTTCTCAGTGATCCCAATAGAGCCTATCCTCCCCAGGTTAATAGTCCTGAAACCTGCTTTCACACAGCACTCTTCTCCATATCTGCAACTTCATCTTCTCAGCTGCTTAACCAAAAACCTTGGAGTCATTCCTGACCCCTCCTTTTCTCTCATACTCCACATCCAATTCATCAGCATATCCTATACCTTCCAAATACACCTGGAATCCAATCACCTTTACTGCTGCTACTACTATCCTGCTCTTCAAAAGACACTGGTAAGAAAATGATAAGACAAGTCACAGATTAGTAGAAAACATTTACAAAGCATATGTCTGATGATGGAATTATATCTAGAGTATATAAAACTCTCAATGTTCATCAATAAGTAAACAAACCACCCAATTTTAAAAATGAGCAAATGATTTAATAGACGTTTCATCAAAGAAGATATATGAATAGCAAATAAGCAAATTAAAAGATGCTCAACATTATTAGTCAGTGGGAAGTATAAATTAAATTAAAACCACAATGAGATATCATTACATTCATATTAGAATGGCAAAAATTAAAGACAGGACCAAGTGTTGGTTAGGATGTGGAGCACTGGAACTCTCATTCACTACTGGTTGGAATATAAAATTGTATAATCACTTTGGACAACAGTTTGACAATTTCTTTAAAAGTTACACATACATATGTGGTAAAAGAAAAGTGCTTATATATTTATAGAAATTGTGCACAGCAGATGCTATTTATAGGAGATCTGTACTTATAGATGATTCTTCCTTGCTTGAAAGGTACTAAAACTTACACCTATCAGATGATACAGCCACTCCACTACTACGCATCACCGGGGAAACGAGAGCATATGTCCACTTAAAGATTTGTACGTGGATGTTCATAGCCAAAAATTAGAAGCTGCCCAAATGTCCATCAACAGGTAAATGGATATACCATTTATGGTATATCTATACGAAATACTACTACTGAGCAATAAAAAGGATTAAACTATTGATAAACACAATATAGATGAATCTCAAAATAATTATGTCGAGTAAAAGAAGCCAGACAAGACAAAAAAAGAGAATATACACTGTATGACTCCAGTATATAAAACTCTAGAAAATGCAAACTAATCTGTAGGGACAAAAAGCAGGTCAGTGGTTGCCTGGGGAAGAAGAGTGCTAAGAAGGGCAGAGGATGAGATGACAAAGGGACATAGGAAACTTTCGAGGGTGATGGTGATATACTTGGGATATCTGTCTTCTCTACATCTCTTGTTAAAATTTGATTCCCAGTTTTGGAGGCGTTTGAGCCATAGAGGCGTTCGAGCCATGGGGGCAGATCCCTCATGATAGGCTTGGTGCCCTCCTCCCAGTAATGAATGAGTTCTCACTCTATTAGTTCCCATGAGACCAGGATGTTAAGAAGAGCCTGGCACCTCCTTCCCTCTGTCTTGCCTCCTCCTTTCTTTCTTGCCTGCTCTCTCGCCATGGGACATTCCTGCTCCCCTTTGCCTTCCACCATGATTGGAAGCTTCCTGAAGTCCCCGCCAGAAGCAGATGCTGGCACCATGCTTCTTGTACAGCCTCCAGAACTGTGAGCCAAATAAATCTCTGTCTTTATAAATTACCTAGCCTCACATATTCTTCTATAGCGAGGCAAAATGACTAAGGTAGACAGATATGTTCACTATCTGGACTGTGGTGATGATTTCACAAGTGTACACATATGTCCAAACATTAAACTATTTAAATTTATACAGTTATTGTATGTCAATGATACTTCAATAAACCTGCTTAAAAAAGAATATAAACGGTACTCAAGAAATATTTTTGGAAAGCATAAAGTGGATGAAAATGAAAATAGATGTTAAGAACACAAAATCCTAAGCATGAACTGCAGTGGGAACCCATTATTTCTTCCCTCGTTCAACAGTATCCTTTTCTGAATGAGTAAACATGGGTAGAAAAGGAGGAATAAGCTATCACAAAAAGTCCCCAGTATGAAGTTGTAGGGCATTTCAACCAAGGAAGAACCACCTATAACTAGCTTCTGAAATGGATAACTGCTACCTTGATAAACAAATACAATTCTTCTGCCAGTCCCCTAGCAGTTGAATAATTTCTTTGAATTCATCTTAAGAAACTTGGTCTAATTTCTCCTTCTTATATCATCTTCACTTGCCATTAAACGTATTGAACCTTTTCCCACCAATTTAGTTTGTTATAAATTTTTTAGAAACTAAGGACTGGCCAATAGTGGGTGTCCTCAGTCTGTGAGTCTTGGATGAAAAGTCCCTTTCCTAGGACTCCTATGTCCTTTGTCTTCCAATTTCCCACTGAAGTAGAAAAAGATCACCATTTCCATTTGATTCATCTCCCTTGCTCTTCTCTTTGAAATCCTAAATTCCACTCATCATGATCAATTTTAGCATCATCCTACTACGTGAATATACCTGCTTCTTTCATAAGCTGCTATGGTTATGAGTTTTCTGTAGCATGACTCCTTCATGTTCAAAACATAGTTTTGAACAAAATAAAAGCTCAGCATGCACTAATGTTTAAGTAAAGTTAGCCCCCATGACTCACCTCATTTCCACCAACTGCTTTGGTTAAAATGACTGCAGAAGACACAGGAGGAGGCATGCAACCTACTGTCTGTAAACTGAAAAATAAAATAAAATCCAATTATAAATAGTTTTTTCAATTATAAATAGATTTTACTACACTTATTCTAAAATAGCAGAGCTGAGCAAATGAAAATAGGAAAGTATTTATTGATGCATGTGCCCTACTGGATTTAGACAATTCTATGTGAGGCAACATGGCTTGGAAGATGCTGGAAATGCATGAGTTCTAAGCTCTCATTCTATTCACAGGCTTGGGTGGTTTTATTTTTTAAGTTATTTAAGCTCTTATTACACAATTGGAAAAGCAGTCAAGTTATTACAGTAATTAAAAGATAACCAAAATGTTTAATCATTCGGTAAGTATACATAAGCTTAGGTTATTTACAAGAAAAGTAAAAATCTTTTCCTTATACTTTTTGTAGAAGACTTTTGGTAAAATTAAAGCTTTAAACCCACTTACAAAGTTCAAAAATACATAATAAAACACAACCTTACATTTTCTGATTTCTTTCTATTTCTTTCTATTTTCTGAGCAGTTCTCAAACTTTTCATCTCATAAAAGACATTTTCATGTATAATATCATTACAGAAAAAGGCATGACACAATCATATACTTCTTGCATTCAGACACTGTAGTAAATTCTAGTATCTATTCTCAATTTGGTTTATATTAAATTGTGTGCATACTTCTAAGATCACAAGTCTATTCTCTCAGTTTAAGATAGAAAATAAACTGCATGACAAGCAAATGAAACTATAAGTAGTAAATATAAGTACTAAAAATAAAAAATAAAACATTACTCAGGATTCATATAGAATATACCTTCTGGGGAGAGCGAGTTGCTGACCTAAGTGGAAAGTTCCCACAGGGCACAGAGGACACAGCATCCGATTTAGATTTCGAATGGGTGTGATTACAGATTACAGTGGACCCTTTAACGACACAGAATTGAACTGCAAGGGTGCAGTTATACGTGGGCTTTCTTCCACCTCTGCCATCCCGAAAACAGTAAGACCAATCCCTCCTCTTGCTCCTCCTCCTCAGACTATTCAACATGAAGATGATGAAAATGAAGACCTATATAATGATCCACTTCCACTTAATGAACAGTAAATATATTTTCTCTTCCTTATGATTTTCTTTCCTCTAGGTCACTTTATTATAAGCATACAGTTTGCAATGCATGTAATACACAAAATATTTGTTAGCCGACTGTTTATGTTATAGATGAGGCTTCTGGTCAACAGTAGGCTGTCAGTAGTTAAGCTTTGGGGAAATCAAAACTTATATGTGAATTGTCAACTACACAGGGGTCAGTACACTAACCCCCGAGTTGTTGAGGGTAAATTGTATTTTTATTCATTTTTGTAAGAACATATTATCTAAACTTTATGCAATGAATTTACATTAGCTCTGAAATAAGAAAAAAATGAAAATGTTTTAATTCATTTTGATCGAAACATAAGAAAATACATTTTATGGAATTTCCACCTTGATTCAGTTCAATATGACATGATCTTCTTCTAAGGTCTATTTTCCCCAGTGGCACTAAAGTAGTCTGTCCTATTATGAATTCGTAATCTCTGAGCCTTCCTTGTGGTCCACTATTATCATCACTAATACTAAGCTTTACCATTTGTAGTAGATACTGTTCTAGATACTTCATATGTACTATCTCATTTATTTCTCAAAAGTATTTAAGATAAATACTATTACTATTCTCATTTTACTGAAAACTGAAGTTCAGAGTGAAGTTAAGTAACTTGCCCAAGCTCACAAAGCCAGCTACCCAGGGTCAAACTTTTATTCTGGCATCCAGGGTCAAAGACTTACCTAGATCCCCCTCTCCAGCCTCTGTGCCTTCTAGTCCCCCTACCGCCAACACTAGGGACAGGGATTCTCAGGTACTTTTGATATTTCTAGCTTTTCCAATCTTTCTCTCACTTCCGACTCCTTCCCTTCTATGCACAAAAAAGAGAATTCTTCCCTATCTTTAAAAAATCCCTAAACATAGGGATTGAATACATATGCCTTCCATGGGTAGGATCCTATACCAGGCTATTAAAAAAAGAAAAAAAAAAAAAAAAACCCAAGCATAAGACATCATTCCTGCCTTCAAGGAGGCACAAGATTCAATGCACGAATATAGATAACTAACAACAAAATTATTACGATCGTCTCCTGAAGATACAAATCCTGCTTTTTTTCATTAAAGAGTGCTCTACCTCCATGACCCCACAGATCGTTCTCCCTCTACTACTCTAAAATGAGCCTTGTGCCCCCTCTACCAGTAAAAGTTGTAACCTTAAAAGTAACTGAGTCAGTATAGGGGCAGGACTCGGGCCTTACTTCTGACCAAGGGAGGCAACATTGGACAGCATGACCCAGCCTAATTAACTTTAAAAGAAGGAAAAAAAAAAAAAGTAAATTACCTCCTACCCACTGGAATTCAGCCCATACCCATAAAAGGACAGGGCCAAGCCATCTGTCTCTGGAGTAATGTTTTCCAAGACCAATGAAGCAAGATGCTGACACTAGCTGATAAGGAACCTGGCTGCAGAGAAACCAGGCCTGTATGGATCCAACCTCCTCAAGCCAAAAAGGACCCCCACGCTGACCTTATCCTGACGTTTCCCTTATTATAATCTCATTTTAATGCTAAAAATCACACCTGGGGCAGAGATTTAACATGCTAATGAGCCACAGAACACATGAAAAAGCACATAACAGAATTACGTAGGCACAAGACAATCTCAACTTCCACGTGCTTAGATGGCACCCTTTTCCCACCTAAGCCTCTTTAAAACTCTCCCTGAACGCCCCTCCAAGAGCCAGACTGAGGATTTTTCCTTTGTGCTGTCTCCCTTG
>RJWJ010038845.1:0-14760 GCA_004363605.1 Indri indri
AAAAAAAAAAAAAAAAAAAAAAAAAAAAAAAAAAAAAAAAAAAAAAAGATTTGGTTCCTGCCCCAAAGGACAGAAAAAAAATCATTGGAATAAAAAATTTACTCTACCATGCAGGCAGAAACTGCATGGAGAGTGGGGAAATTCTTTTCAGAGAAGGTAGCATTGGCACTTGTTTTTAAGAGCAAGTAGGGGATGGCTAGGTTGGGGAGTGGGCGCCCATATGCGAAGTTCACGGACACAGAGGAGGTTCAAAGGGACTAGAAGGAGGAAGGAAGCCAGACAGCCCCAGGCCTGGAGGGGTGCAGAGGCAAGACCAGCCCCCACAGGACCTGGTGTACCGTGGTGATGTTTGAGTTGTAACCTGTAGGACTCAGACAAAAGTAACTTCAAACTGCATTTCAAAGATCCCACACTCTCTCTGCCCTTGCCACTGTCTTCTTAGACACCTGAAGGACCACCCTGCGCACCCTTTGCTTTCACTGGTCAGGGGTCAGTTCTCCTGAAATGGCCGTCCCCACCGGCTCTCCTTCCTGTCCGTGTGGATGACAGGTGGGTGTCGTTGTGCTCCCTGCAAAGTCCTGCCTGTTAAACACACAGATGGCAAAGGTGGCCTAGGGGACGGTTCCCAGAATGAAAGAGATTAGAAGCTGATTAGAAGTTGCTTTGTATTACATGAGGGAGAAAGGTTATGAAAAATTTAATTGAAAGTAGGCGATTATTACCTAAGATCACATTTTTCCTTGGCGGAAGAAAAAATTATATTCATATTTAAAACAGGATAGAAGAAAAGCCCACTTAACTTTCCTGTGGTTACCTGTTACCTACTCTGCTAGGCCCCTGCCACAATTTTGTGATGTTAAATATTTGTTGGAAGTCCACTGTGTACAAGGGTCTTTTACACACATGGTCACATTTGATCATAACCTGATGACAGCTCAGTGTGTCATCCCTGCTTTGCAAGATGAGGACAGCAAGACTGAGAGAGGAGAATGGCTCTGGGCAATGGAGCCAGGATGCACCCAGTAGGCCGGCTGGACTCTGTGGCTAGTCATCATCCATCTAGTGGGCCACTGCTGAGCTCAGAATTGGCGTGACCAATTTCTGCCCCTAGATCTGCTGAATGCTATCGGAGGGAAATATGCCACCACGCAGCAGTGAGCATTCTTGCAGAAGACTGCATTGATAGTATCTGTTTCTGTTCTGCTCATCTCTACATGTATCAAATCTGGTCTTAATTAGCAAACCTACATCCTAGGTCCTTGCCAGAAAATGTCATCTCAACCTCAAATTTTCTATCACCCAATTTTTATCAAAAACTTGGTTGAGAGAAATTACATTTACGGAAGGTTTTTTGGAAGAATATTCCTAGTTTTATTCCTAGATGAAGACAGCTCCACAGAAAGCTGTGATTTATACAAACGTATCTTGCCTATCTCAGCTCTTTTTTCTTTGGAGCTGTATTTTAGTGCTTTGCCCACACATGGTGTAAGCTATTTTAAAAAAAAGCCCAGCAATATCTTCTATTGCATTCTAAAAAGATAAAAAGATGTCTTTGAGATGGTTGTTCACTGGGTCCTCAAGTGACCTCTTTAAGAAGATCCACATGAGAAATTTCTTTCAAACTGACTAGCAGTCACAGAAAGCCTTGCTATCCCTGAGCAATCACTTGGTATGACATTTTCACATGAAAACTGTAAATTTTATTTCTAAGACCATGTATGCTCCTTTTCAGCTTGGCCAACAGGAAGCTCAGAGCCAAGTTTGCAGGTCTACTTTAAGAATAGTGAAGGAAGACCTCAGCCTACACATTCTTTCTAGCTGGCTCCCCAATTTGTTGTAATCTTTGGGTCTTTCCAGACATTTCTCTATTTATGATTTTCAATGTATTTTACATTTTCTCATGAGCTATCTCTAATCCTTTCAGGAATGAGGCAGGATATAAATCAATAACACTTTCAGGCTGATTGAGTCCACTTAATGCCCTAGCTAGCTAATAATAGACCACCGAGATGGCCTGTGCTCATCCCCCAGTAACTGTTTCAGATTCTGTTCATTCCCTGTCTGGAACTGGCACTATGAGGAAGGCTGCTTCCTGCGTGCCCTGGTCTAACATTTCAGGACTGTGCAGAGGAAAAGACAGTGACCCCACTCTGCCAGTTTCCAAACCATCATACACTTAGAGAGGGGGTTCTCCAGGCTTCTTCAATGCACAAGTACAAGTGCATCTTTTTTTAAATGACCTTTTGAATGTCAGATATGTCCCAGAAGCCCTCAAGTGCTTTGCATCATTTAAGTGAGTCCGCATGAGGTTATAACGGATCCTATGTTGCAGATGTGGAATCAGAGGCCCAGAGTGGATAGGGAATTTCTCTCAACACAGAGGGGGAATTTTCCCAGAGCCATTACCTCCAAGGCCAGGGTTCCCCCAGAGCGGAGTCCTAGCTTGCTTTCGGAGGGGTGCTTTGAGTGCCCATGATGCCTGTGGTCTATGCAGGGTGAAGTCCTGTTCAGAATAAAATTGGTGACTTGAAAAGAGGAGGGGCTGTGACCCCAGGGTGCCAGTCTCTGTCAGAGCAGCCTTCTGCATCAGCATCAGTTCCCTAGGGAAATGGCCTGCAAAATAGCCTTTTCTTCACCTTGATGAGTTTCCAATTTCAAAGACAGATCTATTTGCATGTGATTGACTGACAGTTTTCTCATCACGGAGGATTGTTCATTTCTCCTTTTCTTTTCTCTCCCCCACCAAGTCCTCCAGACATGGGCTGTTAAAATGCCAGGCAAGGGCTACAGTGTGCAGTAGAACAATTGAAAGTCATTGCTTAAGTAATGCTCTCAGCAGAGACGCAGCCCCATGCACTCATGCTGACTCACCTGATGTGACTCACTCTCTGAGGTCCTGTGCTGGGAGGCTGCACAGAGCTGGTGAGCCCCGAGCTCAACCCCCAACCCCAATGCGGAAGGAAAGGCCTTCTAGCTCCTGGACCTATCAGTTGTTGACAAGTTGCTCCAGCCTAGGACGCTTGTTGAATCCCAGACCCAGACCATCTACCTAAGCCCTGCCTAATGGATATTTCCCTGGGGTGTCCCATAGTTACCTGAAGGTCAGTTTTCCCAGCATGGCTTGCTGCACAAACCAGTTCCTTCTACACCCCTTACTGATGAGTGACCCCCAGCCCACCATTGCCCAAGCCAGAAAGCCAGCTGGCACCCAGGTTCCTCCCACTTCCTCACCCTCATGGTTCATCTGATGGGAAGTTCTGATATGATTTTATATCAAAATATGTCTTTAAGCAATTCCAGTCTCCATTCCTGATACTGTGATCTAGGTCTTCATCGTTTTGCACCTGGATACAGCAACAACCTTCCCAACTGGATTCCCCAATTCCCACTTCATCTCTTCCAGTCAATCACCCTGTAGCTGCCTGAGTATTTTTTTTAAACACAGATCTATTCATACCAGAGCTGCTTAAAATTCCTCATGGCCACCCCTTTCCCTATAGATAAAATCCAAATTGTCTACCATGCAACCTCAGTCTTTCTAAGTAGACTGAGGTTGACATGCAGAACCCAAGTTGGGGAAGGGCGGGGAAGTTGGCCTGGGTGTCCAGGCAGAGACGGAGACTGGTCGTGCAGAGGTCAGGGTCAGGCCAGCTGGAGCTACAGACAGTCCATCTGGACTGGCAGGCTGAGCACCACTCCTTGGGGCCAACACACATGGCGGCACCACTGGGAGTGGCAGCTGATCCCAGGGTGGGAGCTGTCTGCCACGGCCCCGGTGAAACAGCCTTTCTGCAGTGGTCGGGTGAGGCCAGACCCGGGTTGGGAGGGCACTCCAAGAACAAGGTCCACCCCAACTCTGGCAGCAAAGGAAGGAAGAGTATTGGATCCTCCTGGTAGAAAGATCCTACTACTCTTACAGCCCCATGACACAGCCCCTCTGCTCACCCCTCGCCCCTCTCCGCTGCCCTGCAGGAGCCCTGCCCTCATCGGCTGCTTCATCGTGGACCGGCAGTACTTCCAGGAGATCGGCCTGCTGGACGAAGGCATGGAGGTCTACGGGGGCGAGAACGTCGAGCTCGGGATCAGGGTGAGTGGGGTTCTCACCCGCAGGGCTGGGCTCTGCTCCCACAAGGACGAATGAGTCCAGGGGTGGAGAAATGGGCCTAAGGCTGAGGGTCACAGGCTGATTCTGAATGTCCAGTCCTGAGCCCTGGTCTGTGTGTGTGTGACTGGGGCCAGGGGAGAAGAACACAGGGTAGAGCCTCTCGATGTTTCAGGAAGGAGAGGACTTTAGAACCCGTTTGGCAGGGGTGGGGCAGGCGAGAGTTGAGCTCCCAACTCGAGGGAACAGCCTCCCTGTTAAAACCACACGGAGGCCCATGGGGTGAGCAAAGGTGCTCCAGCAAGAAACAAAAGACATCACAGGGTGGCTGGACAAGAGTGACCCTCACAGTCACTTCCTTTGGGACTTGTCACTCTGATCCTCTCTGTCTTCTCCACAGTGGCCCACAGAACTTTCTCAAAGACTTTGTCAAGAGAGAGCGACAGGGAAATAAACGCATGGGATATAACGAAACACAGCCAGGCTCACTCCATGCTGGTTTCTGACCCCAAGAAGTGCTGGCCACACCCCCAGGCCCATTCCTGCCTCACTCCATTCTCCTGTCCCCAAGCACAGGGCCCTTTGCAGCTATCAGCTTGTGGCGTGACCCCACAAGAGTCTCCATTTTATTTCTCGCCCTACAAGGACATTTCCTAGGCTTTCTGTCTCCTCTCCCTTGACCTATGGAAAAATAAATGCAGAATGCACCCCTCCCTCTGTCTGAGGGACACATTAGGTCCCTTGGTGTCTGGCAGGAATGTGATGATGGATACATTGAGGGATCTTGTTCTAGAAGGAAACCCATCCTTATGTCCAGAGAGTGTCCTTATTAAACCCCATGGTGGTCCCCACTGTCTTCTCCATGGGGACCTCTAAGCAGCCCGACACACCCACACACTGCAGGCTTGCCAGTGCTTGGCGAGGACCCTGTACCTACAGGTGTTCATGGTGATCATCCCAGATGTTCCTCCTCATGCAGCCTGCTCACACGTCCACGCAGACCTCCCTCCCCCAACATCTGGCTTGTTCCAGCTACTGATCCCACTTTGGCCTTGGTGTCTGCATCTGGGTCTCTGGTTCCTGCTACTTGGTTCCCACCAAAGGATTGCGGCTTGGATCCACTCTCCTCTCATCTCTAACCTCCTTCCACCTCCCACCTCTCTGGGCAGGCAGCTGGCCCAGGACAGCCCTGGCCCTAACCTGAGTGGAGACTGGGCTCTTGCAGTGAGCATCGCATGACACCTGTGATGACCTGCCAGGCACTGGGCGGGGCCTGACTCATGCCCCAGACTTCATTCCAGGGCTTTGAGGACTGACAGCAGGACCAGCTTATCTGAAACTGAGCCTAGAAAACATTTGCAGACACCTGTATTTGCTGAAACGCCAAGAAATTGCTTTGGAGGCAGTCAAAATGCATGGGCTTACTGGGGAGCTAATGTATTCATAGAGGACAGCCCCTGCATAATCACCCTCATTTCTCCGGTGCTCCCTACACTGGTCATTTATTCCTCATTTGCGCCCTCGCCATCTCATTTCAGCACTGCTCCTGGATAAATGCTCACCCCGAACATAATATTTTTCACTAGGAGCTGCTGTCAGGAATTGGCTGAGTGGGCAGCACCGCTTCCAGTCACTTGTGTTCTCTGGGTAAAAATGTCCGGGAATGGAGAAAGGAATTAGATTTGTGAACTCTGCTTCCAACATGTGTGTGAGTCAATCACAGAGTGGTGGAGATTTCTGGCTTTTCCATCCTTAGATTATAAAGCTACTCTGGAGTGTGGGCCTGGGTGAGGCTCTGATACAAGCTGAAATATTAATATCTTTGGGTGGTTGCATGTTCAGGATTTGAATTACAGCATAAAATGTCGTCTGGCTTTTTTTCCCCGCCATCTCTTCCCTCCCTCTTGACAGAGATGAAGTGTCATTGGTTTTTAAGGAAAGCTGGCTTTTAATTCAGGGGCCCAATAACTTCTTAGCTGGCAGCACTGAGTACAAAAGGGAAGATGTGTTAATTTGAATTCCAGTTTCCCTTTTAAGCAATACAGAACCACTGATCATCTCCAAAACAGATGTTCTCATTTTGTGCAGTTGTTAGTGTTAGTGTTTGTTTTTCTTTCATGTTTTGTGAGTTAACATCTAATGCCTAAGTTTCCTCATCTATAAAATAGGATATCTGCCCTAACTATATCACAGCATTGTGCATAAAAATTAAAGACATTGCTTGTCACACCTCACTTATCCAGAGGCAACTTATTCAAAGTCCTTACCTATTTGGCACACTGAAAAAGAGCTGTTTGCACCACTGCTAAATGCCTGCTCTGTGCCAGGGGTCACACCAGGCATTATGTAATCCATCCTAAGAAGTACGTGTTTTTACAATACCCTTTCTTTTTATAGAAGAAACTAAAATTAAAGCTTATAAATGTTCTCACACCTTGTATGGAGTAGGGAAAGGATTCAACCCCAGATCTTTATGATCCAGAGGACTGGGTAGAGACACATGGTGATCTAGGGATAAACGTCCTCTGAACATCCCCCAAGAAAGGTGTGGCAGTGTCCATGCAGTACTTTCCTCCTACTTTATTCACCGTTATGTCTACTGAGTCCCCATTGAAAGTCTTCTTATTTTTCACTCGAATTTTTTTCTGATTTCTAAATCCATAGCACAATGGGAGAAAGGAGGGGGCTGCAATGGGCCAAGCAGAATGAAACAAGCAAGAAATAAGAGCTGAGGCCGGGCGCAGTGGCTCACGCCTGTAATCCTAGCACTCTGGGAGGCCGAGGCGGGTGGATCGTTCTGAGCTCAGGAGTTCGAGACCAGCCTGAGCAAGAGCAAGACCCCGTCTCTACCCAAAAATAGAAAGAAAATTAATTGGACAGCTAAAAATATATAGAGAAAAAAAAAAATTAGCCGGGCATGGTGGCACATGCCTGTAGTCCCAGCTACTCGGGAGGCTGAGACAGTAGGATTGCTCGAGCCCAGGAGTTTGAGGTTGCTGTGAGCTAGGCTGATGCCACGGCACTCGCCCCAGGCAAAAGAGTGAGACTCTGTCTCAAAAAAAAAAAAAAGAAATAAGAGCTGACACTGAGTAGAAAACAAAAAAGTTGTGTAGATGATAACTGAATAGAATAGCTAGAATATGTAAGAAAGCTTTTAAGAGCCAGCAAGGAATTAAGCAATTGTTGGAGATGGCTATAGGTTGAATTGAGTTCCCCCCAAAATATGCCCTAACCTCTTGTATCTGTAAATGTGACCTTATTTGAAAATAGGGTCTTTGCAGATGTAATCAGTTAAGATGAGGTCATTTTGGATTAGGGCAGGTCATAATCCAACATCACTGATATCCTTATAAGAAGAGGAAAATTTGGACACAAACAGACACAAGGGGAAGACAGCCATGTGAAGATGGAGGCTGAGGTTGGAGTTATGATGCCACAAGCAAGGAACACTTGGGACTATCAGAAGCTGGAAGGGGCAAGGAAGGATCACTCCCCAGAGGCTTTGGAGGGAACATGGCCCTGCCAGGAGGGAACATGGCCCTGCCAAGACCTTGGTGTCAGAATTCTGGCCTCCAGAACTGTGAGAAAATAAACTTACGTTGTGTTAGGTGACCCAGTTTGTGGTACTTTATTATAACAGCCCAAGGAAGCTAATACAGAGACCAAAAGGTAAGTGAAAGTAGTAACCTGAAGAAAGGCTGGGTCTGTTATGTTTGAAGAGTCCAGTTACTTTTAAGCTTATGGTTTCTCAGCTTCATAGAATCCAGAGAATAGGATACAATGACTGACACTTGTCTCACTGCCTATAAAGCTGGGGCTCCAAAGGCCTATTTTCTCAGTATAAAGTATAAAACCACCCTGGAGAAAGACCCCTTTAACCCAGGCCACAAAATTCCCACAGGTAAAGTTCCAAGGACTACAAGTTCGCAGTTTTAAAACATCATAAAATAGACAAGGGAAAAAAAAAGTACAAGAGCAAATACCAACACAATCAGTGGACAGCCAAATCTGATCCACAGAGTCTTCAACTATTGACTCCATCAGACACAGAGTATAAATAAGTTGTATAATGTATTTACATAAATAAAATAAAATATTGAAATATGAATAAGAAGCAAGAGACTATAAAAATAATCATAGTAAGATAAAAGTAGAATTTCAAACATGAAAATATAAAAATGACAATTAAAAGCTCAGTTGATGGATTGAATAGCTACATGGACATTGTTAAAGGAATAAAATTAATAAACAGGAAAATAGATCTAAAGACATTATTCAAAATCCATGCAAAAAACTGAGAAAAAATATGAAAAAAGAGGGTTGACAGACATGTAGAATTGAGGCTGAGGGTTTAATATCTTCTAATTCTAAATGCAAATGATAAAAAGAGAAGGTTAGGCAAAAACAATATTTTAAGAGATAATGGCTTAAAATTTTCCCAAACTGATAAAAGACATTAATCCTCAGATTCAGAAAATCACCCTATCCAAAGCAGGGACTTATACATATTATGGCAGAACTGCAGAATACCAAAGGCAAAGAGAAGATCTTATCGCAGTCAGGAGTAAAAATAGACTACCTACAAATCAATAACAATGAGAATAACAGCTGACTTTTCAACAGCAGCAATGGGAACCAGAAGACCATGAAATAATATATTCAATATACTGACAGAAAATAATTGTCAGCCTGGATGTGTATACCCAATAAAACATCGTTCAAAAACTAGGGTGAAATAAAGTCATCTTCAGATATGCAAAAACTGATAGTTTGTTATTAACAGATCCTCAATAAAATAAAGGATATACTTCAAGTTTAAGGAAAATGATCCCAGAAGGAAATCTGAGACAAAAGAATAATTACCTCAAAAAGTGGTAAATATATGAATAAATCTAAAGAAATATTGATGGTAAATAACACAAGAGTAATGTCTTGTGGGGTTATCAAAACTACCATATATGATGACAATAGCATATAAATTGGGAGGGAGTGATTGGAATTAAGGAGCTCCTATATATATATATTTTTTGAGACATGATCTCACCCTGTCTCCCAGGCTGGAGTGCAGTGACCTTATCATAGCTCACTGTAACCTTGAATTTCTGGGCTCAAGTGAGCCTCCCGCCTCAGCCTCCCTAGTAGCTGGGACTATGGGCCTGCACCACCACACCCAGCTAATTTTTCCATTTTTCGTAGAGGTGGTGTCTCGCTCTTGCTCAGGTTGGTCTCGAACTCCTGAACTCAAGCAATCCTCCTGCCTTGGCCTTCCAGAGTGCTGGGATTACAAATGTGAGCCACCGCGCCTGGCCAAATGCCTATATTGTTAATTAGGATGGGATTTAAATTAGCTATAGGCTATTTATAAGAAACATGTCTGAAATAAAATACAGAAGAGTTAAAATCTAAAAGGATGGAAAAAGTCAGAATAGGCAGATGCCAATAAAAAGAAACTTGGCAGTAATTATATTAATATTAGAAAAGAAAGATTAATACAACATGCTTTAGTGTGTTTCTACAAAATGATAAATGTGCAATTCAGCAAGAATATATAACAATTATAAACTTTTATGCACCTAATTTTACAAATATGAGGCAAAAGTTGACAGAATTATAAAGAGACATTGGCAGCTTCGCTAACATAGTGGAAGATTTTAATAAATTTTTCTAAGTAATTGGTAGACCAACACAATTAATATTAATAGTTTGAAGCAACTGGGCGTATATGGAACACTGCATCTAACAACTGCTGAGTACCCTTTTTCTTAAGAACCCATGGAATATTTATGAACGCTGACCACATACTAGGGTATAAAGCAATATTCAACAAATTTCAAGGGAGTAGCGTCATATAGAACATATTCTCTGACCGCCATAGAATTAAGTTAGAAATCCATAACCAAAAATTATAGACAAAAGCCAAATTTGTGGATATCATGCCACACACTTCTGAACAACTCATAGGTCAAAGAAGAAATTATACTGGACGTTTGGAATTTGGAAATATTTTGAACTGAGCGATAAATATGCTACATATTACATTATGTGAAATACAGCTGAAATAGCACATGAGAGAAATTGCACAGCATCCCATTCTTATATTAGAAAAGCTCAAAGCTATGAGGTAAGCATACAATATAAGTAGTTAGAAAAATTTCACAATAAAAATAGATGACAATAATAAAGAACAGAAACCAATAATATTAATGGCATATATATTTTGTATATGTATGTATATTAGAAAAGACTAATAAAGCCAAGGCTTGGTTCTTTGAAAATACTAATCGAATTAACAAACCTTTAGCAAGAAAGAGAGAGAGAGAACAAATAAATGACATTGAGAATGGAAAAGGAGACCCTGCTACAGATAATACAGACTAAAAGATAAGAGTATATTATGAACAAGTTTATGGCAAAGTTTGAAAACTTGAATAGCTTACAGAAACACACACAGGAAGAAATAAAAAATCAAAATTGTCCTATAACAATTAAAGAAATTAAATCGGTAGTTTAAAATATTGTCACAAATGGAAAACTAGGACCAGATGGTTTTGCCATCAAATGCTGCCAAACTTTCAAGGAACAAAATATTCCAAACTTATGCAAATTATTCGAACATAAAGGGTACAGAATAGATAACAGGTGTCCAACCTCACAGCAGCCTGGATCTGTTTCTTCTAGAGCCAAACATCCAGGCAGATCCTAGGTTTACAGCACAACACAGCACAGCACGATAGGTTATGATCTTAATAATAGTCCCAGGTCATAAAGAAATATCTAAATTGTATTCTGTGTATTTATTCAATAAAAAAAAGGTACATGCACATATCTAAAGATTTCTTTGGAAAATGTAAAACTTGTTAAATTTCTGATACTGAAAGAGGCAATTTCTAGTATATGGAATTGACATGGGGAAACTGACCTGAAAGCCTAGCCTGTTTATTATTCTTTAAATTCAATTAAATTTTTAATATGAATAGTAGCTGTCTCCACCTTTCCGGACTGGAAACAAAAGAATTAGGGCAGGGATGGAAAGAATGCCACCACCACTGTGGCCAATGCCCTTCCCATAGTGTCCACAGCAGGCAGCCAGATAAGAGATCTCTCCTCTCCATCTGGCCCCAGCTGCAGATGACTCTTGACTGGGTTGAGCTGTTTGGAATGTATTGCAGAGAAAAGAGTCTACCAGAGAGGACTCTCTGTTGGACATCCACTTGGACACATCTATAAATCGCTGACTCCTTAACTGGATATCTAAACAGCTTTTTCATCCTCCAGAATGACCTTTTATTATCATCTCTGCTCCTAAGTCTGGATCATTGCCTTTGTTCTTTATTCCCTGGTGCCAGCCTTTCCTCTTTTAACTGCTCCTTCTTAGCCTTACCGTAAGGTCTGATTGGGAGTAGAATCGCTCACTGTGAATGATTCTGCCCCTTCTCCCTGTGTAGCTGAGCCACGTCTGGGACAGGAGGAAGTCCATCCAGCTGACTGCCTCCACTTTTTGGCCTTGGGGGCAGCAAGGAATCATTTCGGTCCCCTTTATCTGGGTGGCCTTATTTAATAGATTAATGAAACAGAAATTTGCACTCGAGATTTCTCAGTAGCTTGGACAGTGAGATCATTCTAAACTCGTGAAATCTTTCTGTAGTCTACCAGTTTTCAGCCCCTGTCTTAAATCTGCTTTCTCAGCCATGGAGAACCTATATGTGCCCTGGCAAAATGCCAGTGTCTACTCCACAGAGCATGTGGGATGGAGGAAGCAAACAGGTGTGGGCAAGATAGAAGGAGTAGACTTCACAAATTGCATAGTCACCAGGTATTAAAAATCCCCTTAGTCCCTGCACTAGGTTCATCTGCTGCTTCTATAGCAACTAAGTAACAATGGCAGCGCCTTTCATCCATAGTTTCAGATTGTTTTCCTACAATTATCCTATTTATCGCATGCAGCAATCCAGTGCTATAGGCAAGCTAGAAATTGTTATCCTAATAGTGTTCTATGATTAAAAATGTTACTTTGGCCAAAAAAGTTAATTCATTCTTATGTTTTATTTTCTCATTATCATAATCACTATTTTTAACGATAAAGATAAGAAATTAATGTATTTCACAGACTATAAAGTGCCCTATACAAAACATATGATCATGATCGATTACATATGTAAATACATACATGCATAAAAATACTACTATATGTTTTATATAGTGCTTTATTTTTTAGAGCATGCATGAATTTATATGCATTATAGTCCTGCTTAACTTTTTATTCAAATAACACTCAAGAATCTGTGTTGTAAGCAAATAAAACTGACTCAGGATAACTTAAAGAGAAAAGGAATTTATTGGAAGGCCATTGGGTATCTCAAAGAATTAATCTGCTTCTCAAAGAAGCAGATTCAGAAAATAAGCAAAAATCAAGAAAAGTTAAACAGCAGGAACTACAGTCAAAGCCATATGGTAATAATACTCTATTTAGGATAATACCTTTAATTCCACTGCCATGACTAAATGGTCCTCCCACTGGATACTGGGCACTGTTGCTTGGGTCTTGGTGACATAGCTTCCAGAGGACAGGGACAGGCCATATATCTCTCTTTTCAGATTCCATAGTTTCAAGAATTACACATGACAAGGTCCCTCTAACAGGAAAAGGATTTTGAACCTGGGTTCAACTGTCCTCTAAAATAAGTAATATAATATCTAAAGTATTGTTCTTCATATTCCAGATACTTTATCATAAATGGGATTGGTAAAACTCTTTATTATAGACAATATCAAATATATACAAAAATAGAGAAAATAGTATAATAAATCCCCTGTATTCATCTGTTTCAACATTGTCAACTGATGGCCAATTTGATTTTATCTCTGCCCCTACCTAATCCTCCCTCAGCTCTAGTTATTTTGAAGCCAATCCCAGACATCGTATCATTTCATCAAAAAGTATTTCAGTATGCATTCAAAATAGATAAGGGCTATTCAAAAAATGACCATAGTACTATTTTCAGTCTTAAAAGTGTTAAAAAGAATTCTATAATACCATCAAATAGTCGATGTGTACAAATTTCCCTAATTGTTACATTTTTTTTGTTTTACAATTTGTTTGCTTGAATCAAGATTCAGTTGGCTAGTATGTCTTCCAAGTCTCTATTAATCTACAGAATCTCTCTCTCTCCTCTCTCTTTCCATCTCTTTTCCTCCCTTGTAATTTATTTTTAAAGAGATCAGGTCATTTTTCCTGTTGAGACTCTCACAGTCTAGATTTTCCTGATTGCATTCCCCTGATATCATTTAACATGTCCCTCTGTCCTGCATATTTCTTCTCAATTGGTAGTTAGACCCAGAGATTTAGGTTCAATTTTGCAGCACGAATATTTCACAGACAGTATTTGTGTACTTCCATCACAAGGCACATACTGTCTACTCGTCTCCCCATTTGTGATACTAGCGGTCATGGCTGATTACTGCCTCGATGCAGCAATTCATTAGGGGTTGCAAGATAGTGATATTTAAATTTTATTTTTCTTTCCTCATTTATTAGCTGGAATAACTTTTGTAGAGACATTTGTAATAATCCATTCTTTAGTTGCCCAGAAGTACAACGATGTTTATTTGGAAAAGTCAGGTTAAATAGTTCTTTCTATAACAACTTTAATAATAATTAATTGATTTTCTACCATCCTTTAAAGGGGACCAATTAGTTTTTTAGTATCCATATGAAATTATGGATTTAAACATGTTTGATATGTTTCAATTCATTACATTTATTAACCTTATTGACTGGCACATTTTCCACTTTTGGCAATTGGGAGCCTATTGACATTTGTTCCTGGGTCCTTTTGAGTTTTAATGTCTTCCCTGCCATGAGGGATGTTCCAGGCTCATCTGATACATTTCGTGCTCCAGACCTATAATCAGCTATTTGCCTAAGGCACCCAGCTTACTGCTAGTGAGAAATGGTATTTAAAATTACAATTTGGCCACCGGGGGCGCTCATTGCTACAAGGTTGGTCCATGTTTCTAAGTCTTTTCAAAAGTCAGAGCTAGATATTATTATTATTTTTGTAGAGATAAAATTCTTCAGGCATTCATGATGATCTTTCTGAATCAAATTTAGGACAACAGAGTTTCACTTAACCTCATCAATTTTTCATCTATATTTCCTTTCTTCTATACCAAAAATTCTCTTTCTTAATGACACCGACATAATTACTTGTTTATTTTATTTCCCAGGATGGAAACTAATAACATACTAGTGACAACACCACCACCAACAATATCATAACTAGAAATAGTTAAATTTTTTTTGCATTTCTTTTTTAGGTTATATCCCACTAGAGATGTACAGTCAAATTACTGTGATTTAAAGTCATCTAGAACCTTTCCTCTCTGTATGGTTGTCCTACCAACCTAATAAACGGGTTCATTTGTTTCATCTTGTTTTTGTTATATTTAATTTTTTATAATTACATAAATTTATGTTTAATTTTAAAAAATTATATAAATATTTATGAAATTCCAAAGTGAAACCTACAAAATAAGGTATTTTCAACCAGGTCTACCTTCTTTTTTTTTTTTTTTTTTTTTTTTTTTTTTTTTTTTTTTTTTTTTTTTTTTTTTTTTTTTTTTTTTTTTTTTTTTTTTTTTTTTTTTTTTTTTTTTTT
>RJWJ010038846.1:0-14756 GCA_004363605.1 Indri indri
AAGGACACAAAAGCATCTCAAAGTATCCAATTTTAGCAAGTACTGCAGAATTTTATAGAACTGGAAAGTTATCAGTAAAATTTTTTTACTCTCACTTTTTTCTCTCTCTCTGTCCCTCTAGCCCAGGGTTCCTTGTCTCTGCCGCACCTGCTTCATTCTTTTGTGCCCACTAAGAGTGTCCTTAAAACAGCAGCTCCCATCTTGGATTGCAAATGGTGTTCGAGTCTGCACGTCCAAAACCAAAAGAGAGAATGTGGTGGGCTGAACTTTGGTGAGATTTCAATCTTGGTCTATTGGCTCAGGTCATGCAGGCAAGGACACAGTGTTTTAATGTCCCTTCCTGGCAGTGCCAGGCATGCTTTCTAAGAAGGAGTGTGGGCAGCAAGGAAAGAAGTGGGTAGAATGACAATCATCTCCAATACAAGGGTTTGAAAAGCTGGTATTTATTTGATTTATTGATTGCTTTTGCCAAATATCAGTATTTATCTTATCTCTAGCTTTGTAGTTTGGGACAGATTTACCAACGAATAGACTAATCACCTATTCCCACCTATTAAGAAAATGTTATTGCATGTACATTTTGATTATAATTCCTTCTAAATTATTTATTTTATAGATGTTAAAGGAAATATATAAATAGATCAAATCCTCCAGTAATAATCATTTCTATCTTAATAGGTGTCCTCACTACCTCAGAATGGTGTTTAGTGAAGCCAGAAAAATAATTAACTATGTTTATAGTTAGTCTTTTGTTGCCAGTGCTAATAGTTTGAGGCTGTGATAAAACTATTGAGTTTAATGATTAATAGTATATTTTCTCCCAAAATTTACCAGTTGAAAATTATAATTCTCAATGAAACTAGCTGAGAAATGATAAACCTCATCTTTATATGTTCTCTTTCTGGTATGTGACATTAAAATCATTTACTTAAAGATTATGCTTGTCTTTTTTCCTTTAAAAATAAAAATCCTCACATTTTCAAAGTTAGAAAGGGGCTAAAGATAGTTACTTCAATTCCTAAAAGCAAGACTTTAGTAATTCCCTTTTCATGCTAAAGGATTACCATAAAATTATCATAAAATTCTTCTTAATTTCTCCCTCTTTCTCTCTCTCTCTCACATACACACACACACACACACACACACACACACTCATAGAAATCATAGAAATTTTACAGTTGGCTCCTAAGACAAAATATATAGTATATAAGAATTCTCAATTTTCTGGCAGTGAATTACTCATTTGTAATTATCTGTGGCAAATGGTTAATCCCAGGCTGATGCACCATCGCCAACCAGCCCACCTGGGCCATTCCTCCCATTATAAATTAGTGTGTGGTCAGGGATAGCAAATTACTTTGAACATTAGCCTGGGGAATACACAATTAGAAAGTCCTAGCTGCGAGAAAGGAGAGTAATTGAATGTACTCCCAAACTAAAGAGCACTGTGCTGCCGAACGATCCGCCGTTAGGATTATCTCCACCCTGGCTGCCCTCCACTGATGCAGGTGATTGGGGGAGTGCATTGCAAACAAGTTCCCCAAACCAGCAAAATCCATTCTCCATGGCCTGCTCCTATCCATATCCTAAGCACTGTAAAGTCAAGAATTACATTTCCTTAAAAATGTAGGTATCAACAATTTTCTTAAAATTATAAATCTGATTTAATATCCTAAAAAAAAAAACAACCCCAGATTCTCCCACAGGACACTGTGTCGTCATAGCTAATAGGACCCTTCCAAAGTTTCCATATCTTAACTCTCTACGTAGGTTCGAGCAGGATGCAGTGCAAAGAAAGGGGAGGAAAAGCAGATATGCCTGGACAGCCTCTGTAATTGCTCCTACTCTGGCTTTTCTCAGATGCTTGGTGAAAGAATTCACTTTGATCAAGTTCTTCAAAGCTTCCAATTACATACAGGAGGATTGCAGATACCAATTTACGATCGTGATTTAGAGGCTCTAAGTATTTAAATATAATACTATGGAATGAATGAGAATAATTAATATTAATATTACATATTTATAGCACCTCAATTTTCAGAGGATTTTCATATACATTATTGAATTCAACTTGCAAACATCCTTTATGATAGTCTAAGAGCATAAGAATAATATGGAAATGCACTAGTGATTTACCAAGTGTGAGCATGCACTTTGGCCTGTTTGGCCAATACTCCACACCTGCTCCAGTAAGTTTTGCATGCTGCTGCTTATTTACCTTCCTAAAGAACACCTTTCATCACATCTCTCTCTTGGAGATAAAATCCAGACTTTTCTACCTGGCATCCAACCTGCCTCACCTTTCTGATCTTGTTTCTTCTTCAACCTCCTTCTCCACAGACGCTCAGTTTTAGCCAAAGTGGCTTTGCTATTGCCAGGTTATGACCACTGACCGATTGGGTAGTTTCTTTTTTTTTTTTTTTGAGATAGAGTCTCACTCTGTTGCCCTGGGTAGAGTGCAATGGCATCAGCCAGATCACAACAACCTCAAACTTCTGGGCTCAAGCGATGCTCCTGCCTCAGCCTCCCAAGTAGCTGGGACTACAGGCAAGTGCCAGCACACCTGTCTAATTTTTCTATTTTTTTGTAGAGACAGGGTCTCCTCTTGCTCTGGCTGGTCTTGAACTCTTAATCTCAAGCAATCCTCCCATCTTGGCCTAGTTTTCATTCTTTTAAAAAATGTCTAATTTATTTAAATGCAAAAGCAATATTCTAACATGTTTTGCTTTACTTCAAAATTTTTTGGTTGTGGTAAAATAAACATAACATAAAATTTGCCATTTTAATTATTTTTAAGTATATGATCCAGTGGCACTGAGGACATTTACTTTGTGGCATAATCATTGCCACCATTCATTTCCAGAAATTTTTCATCAACCCAAACTGAAACTCTATGACCATTAAACAATAACTCCCCATTTCCTCCTTCTCCCATCCCCTAGTAACCACTATTCTACTTTCCGTCTCTATGAATTTGACTGTGTTAAGTACCTCATATAAGTGGAATTATACAATATTTGTCCTTTTGTGTCTGACTTATTTCACTGAAGCATGTTTTCAAGGTTCACCCAGGTTGTAGCATGTATTAGAATTTCATGCCTTTTTAAGGCTGAATAATATTCCATTGCATGGGCATACCACATTTTGTTCTCTATTCACCTACCCATGGACATTTGGGTTGCTTTCACCTTTCGACAACTGTGAATAATGCTGCTATGATGTATATGAATATATCTTTGCTTTCAATTCTTTGCAATGTATACCTAGAAGTGGAATTGTTTGGTCATATGATAATTCTATGTTTAATTGTTTGAGGAATCACCATATTGTTTTTTTTACAGTGGCTGCACCATTTTACATTCCCACTAGAAATGCCCAAGGATTTCAATTTCTCCACATCCTTGCCAACACTTGTTATTTTCTGGTTTTTTTTTTTTTTTTGGTAACAGCCATCCTAATAGGTATAAAATGACATTTCATTGGGATTTTGATTTGCATTTCCCTAAAGATTAGTGATGCTGAGCATTTTTTCATATGCTTACATAATTATTTATTTGAATATTTCCTCCTGGTGTTCTCCTTCTCTAGAGCTCCAATTAGATCAGCATTGGATCTCCTAATATGTCCTCCCTGTCTCTCAATTTTGTACTTATTTTCATCTCATTATTTTTTACTATACACTGGGAGATTTCCTGGGCCACATATTTTGATTTACTAATTCTATTTTCTGTTATGTAAATTCTGTTATTTGGGCCATCTGTTATTTATTTTGGTGATCATATTTTTCATTTCCAAGGTTCTGATAGATTCTTTTTCACAGACATCTGTTCTTCTTTGGGGTGTGATATGCTCTTGACTCCCTTTTGTTTTTTCTATTAAACTGTTTCTTAAGAAATTAGTTCTACTCCTTGAGTTTGCCGCCTCTCTTTCATGCTATTTTCTTCAAATGATTGGTGATTGTTGGTTGTATATTCATATTTATTAGTGGTTTGTACCGACCTGGATTGGTAGCTGGAGTGCACTTCCTCAGCCCAAGTGAAAAATCCCTGCTTTTCTGCTGGTGACAGATTCTGAACATAGCAAGCGTTCTTTTGGCAATTGATGAACGAAGCAGAGAGAGAGATGTACAACCAGTAGTTATTCAAGTCGCTTGTTTTTTCATTGGAGATCTCACAGCGATCATATATTACCTAGGGAGCTCCCTGCATTTCTGGTCCCAACAACCATCCTGGGAATACTCTGTATCAGGTTTTTCATTTATTTGGCAAATGAAAGACTGTATCTCGCAGGCAAACAACAAAGCCAGTAATTCTGAAAGCAGAGGACTGGTGCAGCTGTTCCACAGGCTTTAATTATTCACGCAGCCTTCCACCCCATATCCAGCTCCTTCTTTTCATTCCAACTGTCCTTGATCTTAGGATTTCAAAGTTCTGGAAACTTCCTTCCTTCCTTCCTTCCATCCGTCCATCCTTCCCTTCCTCCCTCCCCTTTTTCTTTATTTTTCTCTTTCTTTTCTCTTTTTATTCTTTTTTTCTGAGGAAGAGCAGTACTCTTTCAACTATACAGGGTTGCCAGTTCTTCAGCTTTGGGGAAATTTACCATTTGCTTTTTATCTTCCAAAAATTCTTCACTTACTTGACAATATCCCTCTTGGTTTTTCATTACTGCAATAGTTTTGTTTTTATTTTGATATTACTTACAACGTTTTTGATGGGATTTGGAAAAGAAAGCGAGATTAATATTATGTGTTGCTTAAAAAGTTTTAATCTGAAATTTTCAGTTTAAACTCCATCTCTACATCTTTAGGTCTTAGTGATGAGTTCAAGTCATAGTCTTGAAGCCCCAAACTCTTCCTGACCACTCAGGCCCACAATCTTCCCTCTCTCATAGGCTCACACAGAGTGGTTGTAACAGAAGGAAGACTGTTATTTAAAATGCAAGCTAACTATAGCCATTTCTGCACACCCCCCAACCCTCAAGAATAGGTGGCAAGATTAATATCCCTGGGAAAAAATGTACTGGTCCAGTTCTCTTGTAAAGACTGATGAGGAAGTAGGTGACCCACTGAGTAACAGCTGGTGAGTGTCTGCATGTGCCAAGGGAGGCCTGGAGTTGCATTAAGGAGAGCTGAATTGCTTTGCTTACTAACATGGGACAAATTACTGGTAAGAAAGAGGAAGAACAGTGCTGAAATACATGGCAGGATGCCGCAGCCTGAATTGTTGGAAATAGTTAAAGAACTTTTGAAAATACAGGAATCGAGCGCTTTCGTATCTGTTAGCTCCTCTTTGATGTGAGTCCCCTTCTTGTCACCAATGTTTGAGTGAAGTTTGCTGTACTCAACATGCCCTTTCTTTAGTGGGGGTACTGCTGGTTTAGTACAGAACAGAGAAAAGGCAGCAGTTGTGGGGCAAAAATAAAAGTAATGTAAGATTCCTGAAGTAGCAGAAAGTAAGATTCAAACATGACATTGAATGGAAACCTCTGGGATTCTTAGGAAACATTGGGAGGGAAAGGAATGTGGAGTTTCCGCTGACATCTGGGTTACATATTTGTTATTTGAACTGTGACTTAATTGCTTGTGTGTACATACGTTCATTAAAAGTTCCTTAGGTGTGAAAAGTTGTATTTCTTTGTTGCGTGTATCTCTCTTTTTACTTCCCATGAGTCTAGTATTGCAGCGTTCACATAATATGCTTTCATTAAATAGTTTTAAAATCACTTAACACATTGAGTTTTCAATGATCCATTCATAACCCTACTTCTCTGTGAACAAAGACCCATTCTTGTGAGATACATGGTTGGGGTAAGAGACAAGACTTAAAGGCAGACTGGCCTAACTGAGCATTAAACCCACAACAAAACTACCCTACAACTAGGTATTGAGGTATTAAAAATGCTTTATTTCAGGCCTGGTGTGGTGGCTCACACCTGTGATCCCAGTGTTTTAGGAGGCAAGGTGGGAGGATCGCTTGAGGCCAGGAGTTTGAGATCAGACTGGGCCACATAGTGAGACCCCCATCCTTAAAAAATATATATAAAAAATTAGCTGAGCATGGTGGTGTGCACCTGTAGTCCCAGCTACTTGGTAGGCAGAGGCAGAAGGATCACATGAGCCCAGGAGTTTGAGGTTGTAGTGAGCTGTGATCAAGCCACTGTACTCAAGCCCGGGCAACAGAGTGAGACCCTGTCTCAAAACAAAACAAAACACACTGTAGAAAGCACAACCAAATAAATAGGTTAAAATATGATTCACGTATTTTGTTTAATAATCATTGATTTCCTAATTCATATAAAATAACAACATATTCTGGAAATGTATGCCTGTTTTTGTTTTTGTTTTTGCCTACCTAGAATCCCTTCCCTTTTCTTTGGGTAAATAGTTATTTGATTTTCCTTTGAGAAGCCATCCATCACCTCTTGCAGATTTGGTGGGATTTTCAATCAGTATATCACCCTTCCCTGGCCAACACCCAAGCTATGCCAGTCAGACTCTTCTTGGAGTTTAAATGTTAAGCCAACTAACTGAAAGGTTAGAGTTAACTCATTTCTTCTATCCTGCCTTGGATAGACTGTCCTTTAGTTTTTTTTTTTTTATTTGTTTGTTTATTTGTTTTTTCAATTTTTTAAAATTTTATTTTAATAGATTTAGGGGGTGCAAGTTGAATTCCATCATATGTGTATGTTGTATAGTGGTAGAATCTGGGTTTTTGGTGTATCCATCCCCCAAGTAGTGTACTTTGTACCCCTGGGTAATTTTCCATCCGTTACCCACTCTCTCCAATGTGTGTATATATACCATCAAATACTATTCAGCAATAGGAGTGAAATGATGTCTTTTGCAGCAACTTGGATGGGGCTGGAAGCCATTATCCTAAGTGAAGTAACTTAGGAACAGAAAAATAAATGCTGCATTTCACTTATAAGGGGGAGTGTCCTTTAGTTTTTGTGACCAGGATCCCCAGAGCTGCCTTGCTTATTGTCCTTTCTGAGCCTGAGTTCTTTAAGCTCTTTTTACAGTTTTATGAGATACTCTAATCTAGCACAATAAATTCCTCTTTTGCTAAAGTCAACCAGACTTGGTTTCTGTTGCCTGCAACCAAAGAATTCTGACAGATACAGCTTCTATACAAATGAGCTGTATTTAGATTTTCTATAAATATTTGACAAATTGATAAAGAATCTGGATGGCAATATCTGCTCAAATAAATATTGGCTTCCTCAACTGATGACACTTCCTAAGTCTCTGGTTATTGTGATATTCCATCAAAAAGGACAGAATATTTTCCAAGGCTCATGAAGGGGTACAAAAAGGGAGGGGCAAGCATGTTTCTTCACCTCTAGGGCATGCAAATTGAAGGAGGAACAGGACATATACAAATTAAAACTTTTGCGGTTCCTTCTCTATCTTCGTTTATTCCACTAGTGATGTGTACTGGCAGTATGAGGACTAAAACCAAGGCCCAATATTATGCTTGCCTTGACATCTGAAGAAAACCAGGAGGGCCTCCAATGACCTAACCACAAGTTCCCTCCCCACTCTGCTACTATGGGTGAGGTTCCCTAGCCAAGTGACCCTTCTTATCACAGAGACCAGGCACAGTTCCTGCTTATCCCTGAGGAGCAGGCTTCAGTTTTCCTGCCAGACTGTGGAATTATTCAAACAAGCCACTTACATCCTCCTATGGGAACCAGGGGTACCTCACCCTCTTGATACTACAAAGCCTGCCTCCCACAGCCCCTGGCTGTTCACTTTGCTCCCCAGTGCAACCCTGCGTGGCCATGAGTGGTGTGCAGTGTCCTCTCCCAGATTCTCAGGATATGTGACTAGTAAAAGGCTGTCAGCCTCACCTGTGCAGTGTCACGTGTTCTGTGTTCGGCATTCTCATAGCCCCAAGGATGGAGTCCCTTCTTCATCAGTGGGGTGGATAGGAGGTAACTAAAACAACTACCACTGAGGAGCTCAGGCTTTCTCTCTCAGGCCATGGGAAATTCACTTAGGTGAGAGACAAGAGCACAACTTGGCCATAGTCATTTCCTTCTGCATCCTTTTATTTATTTAGGAAGCAATGAAAGGATTGGAGCAAAAGCTCCAAAAGCTCCACTGGGAGACACGAAAGCTGAAGGCTGTCCCTCCAGGCAGGGAGGGGCCAAGAGTGCCTCACATGCATCAAAGGGAGGAGAAGGCCCAGGACTGTCCCCTGCTTGGCTGCTCCTAGAAGGCCCAGTGGGAACCAGGGCCCACAGTGGCCTATCCCACCTCACCCAGAGACCATATTGGGCTTTGGGGCCCAAACCCAGATTGCAATAGGAAATGTACCTTTATTTAGAATGTTACCTGTGCATGTTCACCTCTGAGATAAGGATTTGAGGATTCCAAATACAGGCCATCTGTCTGTTGATTGTGACTGGCACTTGCCATTTACAACCACACCAAAGGAGTGACTGTAAAGGCCTTGTGTTGACTGATGTCTGTTTCCCATCACTTTCCCTCCTTCCCCCCACCACCCCCATCAAGACCAGTTCAACCCTCTTTCACATTTTCCTGCTAAGATGCATAAGAGGCAACAGCTCCCTTTTAGCTCCCCTTTGACTATTGTTTTAATTTCAATAAGGGGTTCTGTTCTAAGGTAGTTATTTATTTAGTAGGCCATTCACTTTATCTTGTAATGGCTGAAAAATGGAGGTTGGAGTCTGGAGACACGTGCTGGAATCCTGGATTGGCCTCTTACTAAGCTTCTAGACTGTAGATAGACTCTGGAAGCTGGTCTCCTTCCCGGGAGAGCTGCCATGAATATTTAATGAGATCATGGATCTCAAGCCCTGGCATAGCGTCTGGTGCTTAACAGAGCCTCAGTTCATGTTCATGTCCACCCCATCCATCCATTTACTTTGGAAATGGGTTTCTTACTTATCAAAGGTTACCAGATATAAAAAGAGGCACGAAGACTGGGTCTATATGGAGCGCGAGACCCATGATAGTAGATGGAAGAGTTGGGGAGGGTCTATGGTGGATGTGCACCATTGTCTCATGGAAGTATCGCCGGAGGTAGTTACAGCATAAAAGAATGGGACGGTGAATAGGGCCAGTCCTGTGTGGGTGTGGATGCCTTTTACAGGTGGAAGGATAGAAGAGGGCTTCTATCCCGTCTCTAGTCAGGCACGTCAGCAGTCAAGGGGACTCCGGTTATTGCCTCCGTGTAGCTTCTCCACAGCCTCACTAGCCTCCTTTGACTTGCCACATCCATTTCCCTCCGTTTCCTTGAAATATTTCCTCTCAGTTTGTTATCAAGTCATAAAAGGTCTGAAGAACTCTGGAATTGGTGACTGATAACACCTTACTATGTGATTCCTGCAAAGAAGAATGGTATTTAGCAAGGGACAGTGTCTTATTCCAAAGAAATGTCTTTCTAAGGGTAAAATTTCTGAGTGATGGACTGAGCATATGGTTAGAACTTGGACTCTACAATTAGAAATGCCCAGGTTTGAATCCTGGATCCATCACTCAATAGCTATGAGATCTTAGGCAAGGTACTGCCCCTCTCTAAGCTTTAGTTTCCTTATCTATAAAATAGTAGGCACGATGTCTATCCCCCTGTGGGCACTTACTCAATAAATGCTAGCTGTTATTGTCACTAGTGTTTTTATTACTTATGTGAAATCCCATCTCATTGGCACTGATCAATTCTATTCACACATAAAGCCAACCCAGTATCAAGGAAAGGTAGAAGATTCACTCCATCTGAACTAGTTGTAGGAAGTGGCATATTCAGGTCATTTGGACCCCTGAGTGCCCTGGGCTGAATTCACGGCTCTCACAATAGAACCAGGGCATTTCTTGTCTTTTCCAGACAGAGTGGAGACACTGCGTGTTTTATTGCTGAGGAGTTTAATTCTAAGATGGAATATTTCATCTGTTTAGCATATTGTTAAATTAGGCTGGTTCCCTATCATCTGAAATACACATTTTGGAATTGATGGGTTTAGAATAATTTATTTTGTTTAAGTTTTGCTCACCCTAGGTTTAAGTCATGAAGTCTTCTCATCTCCTCTTCCAAGAATAAACGTTGGCAAAATATAAACAATGACTGAATAAAGAATAAAACAAAACAGCCAAAAAAGGATATAATGAAGCTTAGAGTTTGGTGGTTCTTGGTTTCCAGTTTTATCTTTTCAAGCTATAGTCAGTTGGATGTTGAGGATGCTAAATTTGCCCTTTGTGAATGAACAGACACATGGCAGGCAGGGCCTTGCATCTGGCCAGGCCTTGATCTCTTCAGTTAAGGAAAAGAGTGTAAGTAATTCCTCCTTTGGAGCAACGATTTTCTGGGACAGCTGTTTTCCAGCTTATGGGGAGAAGGAATTTCTGGCTGCTGGTTAGCTTCGGCTGAGGGGTTTGTAGACTTCCTGCTCGTCCCAGTTGGCGCTAATGCATTCCTGATTGTCTGCGTCACTGAACTGCTCTTTTCATTAAGAGAATAGGCACAGGGATCAATTTTCAAAATCATGGATGTCTAAATGTGTGTAGGATTTGGCTATTTTGGACATAAGTACCTAAACTAAGATGAAAAATCCTGGATGCCAAACATCTGGGTAAGCCTCGGGGGCAGCAAATCATATGTTTCAAGGTATGGAGAAACTTTCTCTTCTAAAAGTGCTGCTTTAAGGAATAAACAAGGCCTGAACTGAGAAAGAATTCCAACTTTAAGTTTACACTCAGAATAACTCTGGTGAATCATTTTGACAACTCCAGTTTCTTCATCTCTAACATGAGTATAGTTGTTTGAGCCAGACTCATGGGCCAGTTGTGAGAACTATATGAGATAGATGATTTCATCTTATTATGCATTTATTTTTGGAGACTCAAAAAAATCTGGGCATTTATCCTAGAGAAACGAGAACTTACATTCACACAAAATCATGTACACAGATGTTCAAAGTGGCTTTATTTATAATAGCCAAACACTAGAAATAACCCAAATATCCTTCAGTGGGTGAGTGTATAAACAAATTATGGTATATCTATACCATGAAATACTACTCAGCAATAAAGAGAAATTGATCCATGCAACTTGGATGGATCTCAAGTGATTATGCTGAGTTTAAAAAGCTAACTCTAGAAGTTTGCATACTGTGCGATTCTTCCATTTATATAACAGTCTTGAAATGACACAATTTTAGAAATGGAGAACAGATTAGTGGTTGCCAGGAAATAGAGATGGGGGGAAGAGGATAGGGACTGTGGTTATAAAAGGGAAGTCCAAGGAATCCTTTTGGGGACGAATCTCTTCTGTTTCTTGGTGGTGCTGGTGAGTCTGTGAATCTATCCATACAATATAAAAGTGCACAGAATTAAATACACACACAATTAAGTGCATGGAAAACTCATGTACTATGAATAAGACCGGTGGATTGTATCAGTGTCAATTGGCTAGTTGTGATATTGCACTATGGTTATGCAAGGTGTTATCACTGGGGGAAATAACTCACAGGGTCTCTCTCTATGATTTCTTATAATTGCATGTGAATCTAAAATTATCTCAAAATAAAAACATTAATTTTTTAAAAATACAGATAGTTTTAAAAAATCTTTTTCATGACTAGTCCAATAAGATATTAATATTACCTTTTAGGTCAATTGAATTTGTTGGTACTCTTTTTCCATATTTCTGTATTTTATCCATCATTGCATCATTGCATGTGTTTGGAGCAGAATGAGTTTTCAAAAATGAGTTCACACTGTCCTGTTAGCCTAGCAGACCTAGCTTCCTAGCTTTAATATTGCACACACACGTACACACTTGCACACACACATTGTATATAACTGTTATATGATAGTTCTATAAACTATAGAACTCAAAAATAATCCTACAGCTGTATTCAGATTCAGTGCTAGGTATCTCATTCATTCAGACAGCCCTCTTACAGGGTTAATATCTTTACGCAACTTTGAAGTTGTTCACAATATTACTAACTTTTTCACAACAGTTTAAGTTATACAAGTAATTCGTGTTCTCTATAGAAAGTTAAAAATTCAAATAAGCAAAGGAGAAAGGTAAAAATCAAAGAACCCAACTGATTTGTAATGTGAATTTGGAAAGTAAATTTGTCACCTGAACCCCAGAACCATCTGCTGCTGATTAGGACTTTTAACAGAAAGTTTATGAAGCCAGAATACGGATTTGATTAAACAAGACTCAATTTATAATCAGCAATGATTTGCCTCTTCTCCCTTTCTTTCTACTCCTCCCCTTCCCAAAGAAGTGACTAAAAGGCAGAATTTCACACATCCAAATGAATATTTATGCAGACTCTTAAGAAGTAGCTGGATAACAATGTGAACAATAGGACAATAGGACAGAATTTCATAGCTTGGGGAAACGTAAAATAGATAATTCAATGTTAGGAGGGTAATGCTCTGACACTCTGGGCCTCAGATTTCTCAACGGTGCAGGACGTCTGTTGGATGTAAGGAACATAATCGCATTATGATAGTGCTATGATGGAGTTGCATGTCGATGTCTATAAAAAGAGGTCAAAGACTATGAAAGATTCTAATGAGGTAATCATTCCTTAATAAGTTCTTCTAAGACTGCAACATTAGGCTGTTAGAGAAGAATCTGAAAAGCAACTGTCAGGTGTCCAAAATAGTTACTAGCATTTGTATTAGAAGCAATCAAGCATGTGTTCAAACCCACTGTTGCTACATGAGTGTGCAGGGATGAAAACGGCACGTGGTCTTGGCTAAAGAACAAGTCACCATCCTACGATAATGAAATTGGGGTTAATGCTAATGCTGGATATATTTGGAAACTTCAGCAAATGCTTTAGACAAGGCTCATCTGTGGTAAAATGCTGGTCTCCAAGGAAAGCAAGAGAACTGGGCTCCTTGTTCTCTGAATGGCTGCTGGGGATGTTTCACGTGGTTCTGCAAGCACGTATGCCTAAGTGTTATTATTACTGGCAAATGCTAATTTTTAATATTTATCCTAGGTCTTTAGGTCCAAGCCTCTCTAACTTCTAATGCTGGTGGAGTGAACAGACATGGGAAATTTAGGGACTCTGCTCACCCCATTTAACTTAAGGTCTAGATAGGCAGGCCTGACAGCTCCCGCCCCCCTTTCTCCTGGACCCCACCTCGTTGTCCATGAGACAGCACCCAGAGGAGGGGAGGCCTTCAGGAAATGAGAAATACTTCTCCAGTAGGGGCCCCTCGCTTTACCCCAAATACCCTCTAGTAGCCTAGGAGTAAAGAAAGCTGGAAAGAGCCAAAAAGAGAGAATTTAACTCCATTTTTCTCCTCCTGGCATTTCTATTCCCTTAGAACAGAAAGACCCTTTATGTCTTCTTAAAAACTCTATTTTGTCCCTGATCCAAGGATAGTGAGTCTGGAGGGGAGGGAAGGGAATTCATGAACATGTCTTAGAGGTCTAAGTATTTGATCAGCAGTACATGGGGAGGGGGACCTTACTTCTCCTGTCTTCTCATTCATCCCTCAACACTCTGGAGCAGACATGGGTGAGAATTGGATGTTCACTGGGTGTCTGCTGGACAAGTCCATGTGCTGCTGGCTCATGCTAAATGGCTCACTTGTTTTTCTTCTCTTGGACTTGCCTGATTCAGGTGGAGCTGCTTTATACAGCCCGGTCTTCTGCAGACCTTGGCTTGGATCTTCGGTTGCTGGGAAGCTCTGCATTTCTCCAGCATTTTAATCTCACTGGTGTGTAGATTCGAACGGGAGTAAGAGGTAGAGTATCTCTGCACACTCCCCAAATTAACTTTGCCAGTAGTGCACTTCATTCCTCGTTTCACTCCTTGAGTCTATTTATAAACTGGTTAGAACTGACAAATAAAGAGGGGCGAGTGATTAGTCCCTCTCAGCTTCCAACAGTAAAGTGAAACAGCAATGTCACTGAACCCCAAATGTGATAAACAGCTCTTGAAAGAGAACCAGGGGCCAACCCAGTTATTGAGAGGAAAGAAATATGACTGAAAAAAAGAGAACATAACACACTAGTGCAGTAGCAGAATTTCAAAGCTACGTGTAGATGGAATGCCAAGTTCAGGCATATCTGGGGAGATGTTGGATGGGCTACCCAGAGTCTATTTAAATGAGTCTGAGGAACTTCCTGGGAGAAAACAAACTCATTCTAGAAGAAGAAGGAGTCAGACTTCTAGACCAAGTTACTAAATCCTAAATATGGATGTGAAGGACAATTCTGAGTACAGCAGAGTGTTTCTGTCTCAGATTTGTCTCCTGACCCAGATCCCCACTAGGAATATGTCTGAGTCTGCTGTATCACCTCTGTAGCATTTTTAAATAGTTCAGTATAGATGATGTGATATATGTGTGTTTAAGTTAATTTTAACCTATGTATAAGGTTTAGTATATTAGTTGGTTAGCATTTAAAATTCCCTAATCTTTAATCTACACTTCATAAATGACTAAGAAAGTATTTCATATCTCCTCATCAAAATCTAGCCAACTGCACATCTTGAATACCACTAATTTCACTATTGACAAATTATTTCTAATACCTTTTATACTGATTAACATAGTCACATTGATCTAATGTTCCTGTAAGAGAGTCTCGCACTAAAGGAACAGAGAGACATTTCCTCCCACTTCCCAACAGCAGCCTGGGGGTCAAGGTCCCCTTGAATCAACCCTGAAAGTCTGAGATTTGCTGGGTTGAGGCCAAGGGGACAGCAGAGACTGTTGGAAGGGGGTATGGCCAAAGTGGAGGTGGTGTCCA
>RJWJ010038847.1:0-14720 GCA_004363605.1 Indri indri
GGAGACTCTGGGAGCCAGGATAGAAGACGCACCTGCCGGGCAGGTGAACTGGGTACTTAGCCACCAGCTCCCCAGGCATTGGCTGAGAGTTGCTTCCAAAAGGAGGTGGTTCCTGGGCATTTCCACGCTGCTCCTGGGGCAGGCGGCACAGGCTCTAGTGGCCAGAGCAGCCTCAAGCAAAGAGCTGCAAGCTCGGGCAGGTAGAAGCCAGCTGATGTGCACTGAGATGGCAAGGGCCGAGGTTTGGGGTGGGGCACCCGCGGGGAAAATCAATATTGCCACTCACCAGCCACAAAGGCTTCACTGAGAGCCTGAACGTTCCGAGAAACCCGTACCACCTGACGGACAGCCTTAGGACACAGCACTGGGAGAACGCCAGCAAAATAAAAATACTTTTCTCGGAAGGCCTGCTGCTACCACCAGCATGAGTAGAGCCCATAGACTATAAATGGTAATAAACAGCCTGGTTAGCCTCTCCTGAATGTTTACGTAGTCAATGAAAACAGTGTTGCTGTATAGATATTAATATGTCATACTGAATAGTGACAAGCTATATATAAGGCATATATATATATCTGTTCTCTATGTATATACATATGGAGTACATGGGTGCTGATTCAAAGAAAGGTGTTAAATACTAATAACTATAATCCAGTTTAACAAATATAAGGTAAAATAGCTGAGAGCCCCCGATGTAGCAGATACTATGATCAGTGCCTTACATATGTTATCTCATAATAATCTTAATGACAGACAAGGCGGGTCCCACCGACCCCACTGACAGGCTGGAAATAGGCTCAGCAGTGTTCTCTGACCAAGGTCACCTGCTAGTAAACTTAGTAACTGAGGATGAGCTCTGGATCTGCTTGAATCCAAAGTTCTTGTTCTTTGTCCTGCACTAAAGCAGCCTCATCCATTCATGGGCACAGGGAAAGGAGCCGTCAAGAACTAATCTTCTCTGAGCGGGCATGGGTACCACACTTTATGAGCATCCCCTCATGCAGCCCTCACAATAGCCCCGTGAGGCGTTAGCTGTGCCCTTTCCACCAGCAAGGGAACCGAGGCCCAGAGAATCACACGGTGTTGAGCAGCTGCGTGGAGTTTCTACCCGGCCCTCTGACTTGGAGACCACTTGTCTTTCCATTGCACAAGCTGGCTCTGGGACAGAGCAGGCTCATTTGCTCCTGAGGATGAAGAGATGACTGAGATCCAGGCCCTGCCTCAGGGGCCTTGTCACCTGGAGGATGGCTCAGTGTGTGCGCGAACCGGGAACACAGGGAGGACCGTGGTGTTAGCCAGCTGGGCCATCACACCAGGTGGGCTCAGAGAGGAGATGCCCCAAGGCAGAGAAGGACACACTCCAGGGAAACGGGGCCAATGGGGCTGAGGTGTTGGAGGGCCACTGGGGCTTCCCCACATAGAGATGATGGAGAGGGATGCTGGAGGCAGGAGCAGCAGGAGAAAGGCTGGGCGCATGGCCTCAGGCTTCCAGCAACCCACTGCTGGGGCCCAGCATCATCCTGGCAGAGGAGGCCCCACTTCCTGACTCTCAGAGAAAGGGAGCTCAATGTCCTGCCAGTGTGAGCTACAGTCGGGCATGTGGGTTAGAACTGGTCGCTGAGTTGAAAACATGTTCCGTCAATATCCGAACTCCCCTAAGGCTGTGGTTCTGAAACAGGCCTAGCAAGGACAATGTGAAGTACTGATAACTTTCGTTTCATTATATTGAGCAATAGCAGTTCAGTTGGTAGGAAAACCTGTGTGTTTTAAGTAGCGTGAAATAGAAGGTGCTACTACAACAGAGCTCTGGTCCCTGTAGGCCTCAAGCCTAGAAGCTGGCATCCAAACACAAGTTGGGGATGGTCCCTCCAAAGCCCTGGGGCCTTCATCACCCACCCCCAGACGGCCCTGCAAGGGTCCTGGTAAAAAACAGCTCCTGGGGGCAGCTGCTGTGTCCAAGGCCACAGGGCTGGGCCGGTACCCATAACTAAAAGAACAACTTGTCATCTTACTCCCCACTCCCCACACATGGGGGCAGAAAACACTTTCCTGTTTGCCTGCAGCAAAAAGAAAACAACTTTTACCACCCCCTGGCATACAGATCAACCACTGGGCCCATCCACCCATCATCCCAGATGCTCTGGACAGACCCGAGCCTGGGTCAGACCAATCCAGACCAGAGCCACAGACCAAGCGCTACTCCAGCCTGCTCTCGCACAGTGCCTTCCAGCTGGCCAAGGGCTCCTGTGGCACAGTCTGTAACCCAGAGCTGCCTTGGAGTAGGATAGAGGATGCGCCCCATCCAACTCGACCAGTTAGCAGCTCTGTGACCTTTGACAAGTTACTTAACTTCTCTCTTTGTTTCTTCATCTGTAAAATGAGACTGGAAATTACCAACCTCTTTTGGCCTCATGCCCTTTCCAGAATGAGGCATGTGTCTTGAGTTAAAAATAGAGCTTTCATGCCTATCTCAGGAGGCTCTGAGTGGGATCTATAGAAGTGCCAAGGGCAGATGTGTGACCCTGTGAGGTAGGCCAGGGCAGGTGGTGGAATTATTTCCCATCAGTGACGGGGAACTGAGGATCCAAGAGACAAAACCATGGCCCAAGGTCAAAGAGCCAGGAGCTGGGACTGCCAGCTGCAGCCTTCCCCCCTCCCATTCCAAGCCAGCCTAGGGCAGGGGAGCGAGGTGGCATCTACCCAGATACATGTGAAATAGGAACCAGATTTTTGAGTTTCTCTCCATCTGTGCAATACTGGGGCCCTGTGAGCCTTCAAGGGACTTCCCAGAGACCTTGCAGCTCTGCCCACAGTTACGTGGGCACCCTCCTAAAGGCAGCTGTTCCACAGCACTCCCAGGAGCCAGTCATAGGGAGGTGATCAGTGGCAGCCTCCCCTTGCTCTAGGATGGTAACAGTCCCTCTCTGGTTTCTCTCTCTCGTCCCACCCACAGACCTGGCCCCAGTTTTGCAGAGCCCCGACGGGAACTGGGTGGCCCTGAAGGATGGCGCTCCACCCCCGACCCGCCTGCTGGCCAAACCTAAGAGCGGGACATTCCAGGCCCTGGAAGTGGCTTCCAGTGTGGCGTCCGCCTATGATGAAATGGGTTCTGACAGCGAGGAAGACTTTGACTGGAGTGAAGCCTTGAGCAAGCTGCGACCACGGTCCCGGGGCCTGTCCAGGAGCCCGCAGCCTCAGCTCACACAGGCCCAGGGCTCTGACCAAGGCCCCTTAGCCGCATCCCCCTCCTCTGGGCTCTCTCCCAACCCCGAGGCCATGTGCTCTGACTCAGAGACCTCCTCAGCAGGCTCTTCCCGGGAGGCCGGGCGCCGGGCCAGACTGTCCTGGTTGCAGAGGAAGGCCCCCAGGAACCCTGCAGCTGAGAAGATGCGCATACCGGGAGAGCTGGACGTGAACTTCAACCCCCAGGTGGCCAGCAGGGAGACCTCAGACAGCAGCGAGCCAGAGGAGGCCCTCCACGCTGCAGACCGCCGGGCCAGGAGGTGGAGAAGGGCCCGAGTGGGCTCAGAGGAGCCAAGCAAGGAACCACCTGCCCCCAGCACCCATCAGGACCAGGACATACATCAGGTAACAGAACTGCATGCATGCAAACATGCACACATTTTTAAAGTAGGGTGCCCTCACCCAAGCATGAGTGGCATAAACAGTCCTGGGTTTCTCATCTTGGTTTTGCTGCTAAGTAGCTGAGTGACCCTGGACAGGTCACACCAGCTCTCTGGGGCTCTGTGTCCTTCTCTTTGGAGAGGATAGCTTAGAATTCAAAGTGTGGTTGCCAAAGTGTGTCCCCCAGAACAGCAGCACATCAGTACCACCAGGGGACTCACTAGAAATGCAGATTCTTGGGCTTCACCCCAGACCTGCTGAATCAGAAACTCTGAGGATGGAGCCAAGCCGTGTCTGTTATGACAAGCCCCCGGGGTGATTCTACCGTGCACTGAAGTGTAAGGGCCCGCTGGGTTAGGGTTAAGGGTGAAGGATCTAGAGTCAGACTGCCTGGGTTCAAATCCAACTGTGTGACCTTGGGCAAGGCCTCTCTCTAGTTGTCCGTTTCCTTGTCTGTAAAATGAAGATAATATTAGAACCCACCTCAAAGGATGGTTGTGACAAATGAATGAGGTAATGTCATAAAGAGCTAAGCTCTGTCCTAGCTACAGCACAAGGGCTCAGTAAACATTATTTCAATACAATAACTCAGGGCATGGTTTACTAACATTCTGTGATTCTTTGTCCAAATAATACCCCTCCTCAGGATCCTCAGTGGCTCTGCCCACATGGTTTAGTTCATGAACCCCCTTTGAAAATGTGATTAAAGCTAGGAGCTCTCTCCCTAGAAAAATGCACTTACACATTCACAGACACGCACAGCATTTTGCTTACAATTTCAGACAGTTCATGGATTCCCAACAGATTAACCTTATGTTCTCTAACTACACCCTGCTCACTCCCAACCCCGGGCCTTTGACTATGTGGTGCCCTAGCCCTCGCCCCTTCAGGCGACGCCCTGCACATCACTGTGGACCCGATACCAAACCTTGTGGAGCCCACTCTGGGCTCCCCATGGCAGTATTTTCTAAACTCAGAAGTGACACATGTGGCCTGGAAAGTTTAAATGACCTCATCATATAAGCAGTGGATTGCAATATTTGAAGCTGAGAATCTTATGGAAAATCTAGTTATACTGCCACTGCCTTTAGTAGGCATATAGTCATGATCGCATTACCATGAACTTGACTTTTTACACTCCTGGAGAAACCACACCCGCTTCCTACATGTGATTGCAGCTTCCACAATACCTAACTACCATGCCCTGCACCCTTGGTTTGGGTTCACCCAAAAGCAGGCTCTGAGTCAAGGAATTGGATCTAGGCAGTTTATGTGGGAGGAGATGCCAGGAACTCCAGGGCGAGACAGGGAAGTGAGAAAGGCTAGTTAAGGTAGGCCGTAGGCACCAGGGCTCAGTCCCACCAGGACCCTCTGACAAGCTCAGAATTCTCCCCTCAGAGGACAGGGATCATTATCCATGGTTTCCCGTGTCCCAGGGGTTGAGGGTTGTCCTCACCCCAGTTGGGCCTCAATTCCATACACAGACATGTTTGCTTAGGCGATGCCTAGGAAATCCCTGAGGTGGAGAAGAAAGACCTAGGTTTGCCATGGGAAATTATCAGTGAGCCAGAAACTGTCACCCATGGCTGTGGGCAACTCACTCAGGTCCAGGGATATAGGCTGGGACATCATCAGTGCCTGCCACAAGAATGCCTCAGCCAGATTCCTGGTCCTGAGGCCGCCATGAAGATAGTTGTGGACCTAGAGGTCCTCACATCCTGCCTGACCTGCTAGTACGTTGCCTAGAAAAATCTTTTATTTAGTCCGAGCTCTGATTTTCTCTACTGTGAAACAGAAGATCATTAAAAATCTGCCTCACGGGGTTGTTATGATCATAGAATGAATATAAAAAGTTCGGTGCAACTGTGAATCATCATTATCTAGCTCCAGTGGAGACTGTCGTCCAGAGACTTTGGGTGACTTGCCTCAAGGGATATTGAGGGTGGTCTGCGTGCTTAAATTGCATGTATAAAATGCCACACCTCCACATCAGCTAGGTTCCTTAAGCTTTCTATGTGTTCTGAAGTGGCTTGAAAGTTGTCTTCTGGTGTTAAACTTTGCAAGGCATTGACCAGGAGAAGGCACAGACCAGCAAAAAGGCCCTGGGACCAGGGTTACCTCTGCCAACCTGGGAGCCACCTTGAGCAAGTGGCAGTGTCTTCTCCTTCCCACTAGGTGGTGATGGTGCTACGCTTCCAGAGACATCGAAACCCTGGCCCTTGGCGTCCTCCCTTTGATTTGGTTTACTAGGGCAGTTCTCGTCTCCCCAAAAATAAAATAAAATTATATATTTAAATTATTAACTTTTAAATTATATAAATAAATTATATAATATAAAACAAATGGATATAAATATAATATTTAAAATATTACGGCATACAGATGCAGCCCCCTTGACCACAATCCTAAAGCCTTGGCATCTCCCCTCAAATGACTACAAGTGGATTTGGTGGGAATCCATGCAGATCTTTAAGCATTCATGTACATAAAGTACATTTAGAAATATAGTTCAGTAAATGTATCTGTATTTTAGCAAAATTGGCATCCTGCTTTCCGTATTCGTCTGCCACTTTCTCCTAATAATAAGTGATAGTGGTGTCAGTGCACACAGATCTATGCATTCTACCTACAAAAGATTACATCGAGATGGCGTACCAAGCGGAGAGCTCAGGGGTGGGAGCAGTCCATCCAGGGTGTAGGCAATAAGGGGTGCACTGACTGTAGATAATTTTAAAATAAATCCAATACAAGGCAGTCTTTTATTATCACCTTGCACCATGCCTAGACAATTCTAAGCAATACTCATGATAGCATACTCTTCCCCATTGGGTCAGGTGGCTTCCAGCACCCGCCGCCTGAGCCCCTTGGTTTACCACTGTTCCGTAAGGATGAATATTTTTAACTTTTTCAGTGTTTTCATATTATAACCAATACCACAGAGAATATCATTGTGCAAATCTCTTTATACAAGTACAAGAAGTGGAATTGCTAATTTGAAGAGTGTATGGATCTTTAATTATAAAGTAGACTTGCCAAATTAAGCTCTCAAAACTTCATATCAATTTACATAGCCATAACAGTGTATGAGTATGTTCTCTCATGTTGTCAACAATAGTGTTGTCAGTCTGTTAAATTTTTGCCAATTTTATGTGAGAAAAAAGTTTCATTTTACTTAGCATTTTTGTAATTACTACTGAGATTGAGCATTTTTTCATGTGTTTAAAGCTGTTTGCATTTTGTCTTCTGTGAAAGCCACATTTACATTTTTCATCTATTATTTTATTGGACAACTTTTTCTTATTGATTTTTAGGAGTTAGTTTTATTTTATAATATAGATTTTATTTCTTTGATGGTTATACATGAAAATACTCTCTACTTGCCTATCATTTTTGCCTTAACTTTAAGTATATTCTACATACAAAAATGTTTGCTAATAATTTATCAACTATTTTGGTTATTCATTATTCATCAATATTTCCCTTATTATTTTTGTATATCGTGTTTAAGAAGGCCTTAAGTCCCCAAGGTTATAGGAATTTTTTCCAATTTTTTCTAGTGCTTTGTAGTTTTATATTTTCCATTTAGTCCTTTAGTTCATCTGTATTTTACTTTTCTGGAAGATACGAGGTAAGAGCTAACTTTCTTTTTTTCAAATTAAGCATTTGTTACCAAATCATTATTAAATAATGCATCATTTATCTTCTGGTTTCAGATGCCCCTTTAATATACATTAACCTTCTTTTATTTCCATGAGCCTGTTTTTTTTATTTTCTATTTTATTCCATTGATCTAGAAGTCCCATTTATAGTAGTATAAATACTACTTTATTTTAATTATAATACTTTGTACTATATGTTGGTATCTTGGTGCGTGGTCTTCCCTTCACTGTTGTTGATTTTGTTGGTGATGTTACCATTTTCTGAAAGTGTCTTAGCTTTTCTCAGTCCTTCACTCAGATGATTTTTAAAATTTGCTATTCTAGTTACAAAAAAAATCTATTCAATTTTCGATTGGAATTGTGCTAAATATATGTACCTACTTGGGAATAATTTATATGTTTATAATATTGAGCTTTTCCATCCAAGAATGTGGTACTTATTTCCACTTACTTATTTTCAGTGAAGTTTTATATTTTTTTCAAAGCTCTTATGCTTTTCTTGTCAAGTGATTTTTAATTACCTTATGCATTATTTTGATATTGTAAATGAAATCTTTTTTATTTATTACATGTTCTAATTGGGTTTTGCTGGTATATAGAGCACTACTGATTTTATGTTCATATTTCATAACAGTATCCTAATGGGTTCTCTTCTTAATTCTAGTCTTTCAGGTGATCCTTTTAGCCATTCCAGGTGGATAATCATATTGTCTACAAGTAATGACACTCTTATGTTTTCCTTTCCATTTTTTATATTTATTTCTCTTTCTTGTCTTATTGCATTGGTGACAGCCTGCACTGCACTGTGGAATAGTAATGACATCTGCATCATCTCTTTGTCTTACTGCTATCCTTAGCGACCTGCCTCCAGTGTTTCACTATTAAGTATGATGTTTGCTCTCAGTTTAGTAGATACTATCAAAATAAGAAAGCATCTGTTCCTAGCTTCCTAAACAATTTAAATCAGGAATGTGAGTTTTATTAAATTAACTGCATTTTGGAATTGTTGAGATGGTCATAAAGGTTTTCTTTTATAATCTGTTAATGTCATAGATCACATTAATAGATTTCTTAATTTTGAATCATCTCTTCCTTTGTTGCAAAATTTTACTTGATTATGATTCTATAAAAATTGGATTCCATTTGCTGATTCCCTTTTCTATGCTATCTTGCTCATCGTGGTATCAGGTTATACTAATAACTTGGCAAGGATTATCTATCTTGTGTTATTTTCTAGAATACTTTATGTGACATAATAATTCTCTGAAAGTTTGGGAGGATTGACGTATAAAGCAGTTCAGGCCTGCTGCCTCTTTATAGGGGAAGGAAGATCTTTTACTTTCTTTATAGATGTCTGCCTTGGTAATTAAACAATTTGTATTCTGTAATTCTTCTTAAATCCATGTTGATAATTTGCATTTTATAGTAAATCATCCATTTCATCTAATTTTCAAATTCACTGACATAATTTTAAACCTAATATTTTCATTATATTTTTATAAAAATTTCCTCTGCACTGTAGTTATATACCCTCTTGTTTACAATGTTAGATTTTGTTCTCTCTCTCTCTCTTACTTTCATTCTCATGCTCTATGTCTGATTCTCTCTTTTCTTGCTTGGATTTATCAGTCTTATTATTTTACTGGTGTTTTCAAAGCACCTGCTTTTAGTTTTATTCATTAATCCCAGGGACTTTTTTTATTTCCTAGTCTATTAATTTCTGCTTTTATATTTATTAATGTCTTCCTTTTACTTTCTTTTACTTACTTTTACTTACTTTTACTTTTTGTTTGCATCCCACAGGCTTTGATGTGCAGTGTGCCCATAATCAAACTTTTCTAAGTAATTTCTCATTTCCAATGTAATTCTCATTTTAATCAAATTAAGAGTTAATTAATGAGATGAATAACATTTTGCTTTTTTTAAATTTTGTTTTCTTTTAGTCACTAATTTTAGTATGCATCATGAACAATGAATATGGCTCATGTGATGTCAACTGTTGGGAATGTGTTGAGCTTTCCTTTACAATATAATAAATGGTCAATTTTTGTGAATGTTTCATGTGTGTTTGAAAAGAACACATTCTGTGTTTATTGGAGACAAAACTGTATGTGTGTGTGTGTATTGTTCTGGGCATTAACAAGACAGACAAGATTCTGCCTCACAAAGCTTATGGTCATTTACCTTTATGCCTGGCACTCTTCATTTCCCTAATTTCCTACTTTTATTTACTATCGCCTTCATCATTCTGTAGTTTTCTTAGTTCCTATTTCTTTAGAGTCTGGTGAGGGACTCGTTCTACAAGATGCAAAAGTATGTCTCTGCTGTTTCAGTCCCTGCTAGACGCTTCAGTTTATTAGCCATGATTAACAGATAAAGCCAGCTGAGGGCATTCCTTTCCCACATCCTCTACCCTTATCCCCGTCCTCAAATCTCACCGAACACTTACCTTTTCACACTGAGCCTCTGTGTAATCTGTAATCATACACCGCTGCACACACTCCTCTGTCCTCCTAAACCCAACCCCCGATGGCCACAAATAAGATGATGGGATAAAATAACAGCCTAATCTTTCTTTTGTTTATCATGTTTTCTCTTCTTCTAGATGCCTGTTGGATTTGATGTATCTTTAAAAAGCTAATGTTTTGCCAGAATGGTAGGTGTTTATTCACTTTGTACAGTTGTACATACTATGGTGAGTTCTTTTCTGCACACTCAGATATTTTTTCAAATCAGGAGCATTTTCTTCTGTCACTTTGATTATTACTTCCTTCCGACCACCCACAATTTATATGTCGAATCTCTAGCCTATGTCTTCCGTGTCTGTCATCATCTTTTTTTCGGTCATGTAATACTTTTTATTGATTTATATTTACTGAGAACACCTTAGGTCTAATCAAGAAATGGTATAACTGTATAATGCTGAATAACCGACTGGACACTGATTTTCATAATCTTTTTATAAACTCTGTTCCGGTTACCACATTAATAGTTTCTCACACATAGCATCACACAGACAAAGCTACCTTTCAGATAGCCGGTTCTTTTCTGCTTCTACCTGCTGACTCAGAGATCATATCTGTCATCTTCTCTTACTGTTTTCCCACTGTGCTCTTTTCCTAAGCCTTCTACGACACCTTTTGAAGTTTGTCCTCCACGTCACTTATTTGATTTCCCAATGTTAATTCTCCTGTTACCATCTTCAAATGCAGGTCTAATCCTGCTGCTGTGTTTTCAATTCTTCTGCAGTCTTTTGTCTTACCTCCATTTCATCTTACCCTATAGTCTTTTAGTCTAAGTGCTTAGCCCTTAGAACTTTTTACATCTCTTCTTTGAAAGTCTGTATTATTACTCCTTAATAAGAATGTGAAACTGCTATCACACATTGTATCCTGGTTGCTAGTAAAATTCATGGGACACCTTTGGACTAACTTTGGTTTCTTTTGCTCTGCAGTAGTTTTTCATGGGTTCCATGTTAGCTTTTTCTATTAATAGTTCTTGAATGAGAATAATGCTGTCTCCACCCCCATTGTTTGCCAATATCTACCATATTTGAATCATTTCCACTCTGCTAGCTTAAGCTAAGCAGGAGGTTTTTCCTACTTCTATTGCCTTGCTCTGTATCGCTTTGATCAAATGTCTAAGAACCTACCCACAGTACTGAATATACATAGGATGAATGAATGAATGAATGGAAAGCAACGAACTCCATTGTACATTTTGCATGTTTTTTGTAGTCTCTGCCCTAGGATTATGCTTAATGACTGGACCACCCAGGATGCAGGGTGGTACCATGGTTAGTCTTCCTTCTACCCACCTAAACATTTTTTGGGTAGGTACATTTTCCAAGTAGCTATAAAATAGGGAGGCACTGAGGAGTAGGGCTTATGCTTGGATGCTTAGAAAGTCTCACCACCACTTAGAAGTCTCACCACATTCCCCTCTGCCCCTGAATCCTCTACCATTGATTTTCAAATACTTCTAGGCATGGAGCCTTTCCGTAAATGAAATCTAAAGGGAAGGTAAATAGTAATATGGCTGAAAATGGAGCTGTTCTAACCGAGGCAAGGCTCCCCACCCCTTGCTTCTTTCTCCCACTTCCACAGCAGCCTAAGCGAGCACAAAAAATAACCTGGAACTCAGCAGAAGCTCAGCTATTGTGCTTTTGTTTGTTTTATTTTGTTTTTTGGTGAGCATTTATCTTACATTTCTGGATCAAGATTTGAGGTTAAGAGAATACTGACAAGAGGGTCAATAATTATTCTGACTATTCAGAAGAGGGAGTAGATGGGTCTCCAAATGGATTTTTTCAGTCCGTTTCCATGGGCCTTGTATTTAATAAAAAGTTTTCCTGTTCATTGACTGACAACAAGCTGACTTCCATGGCTTTTTAGCTTTGTGAGTTTTCATCTTTTTCTGTATCTTCCCACACAATTTTGGTGGAAAATTTGTATGAGAGATGTTTGCCAGATGCCATGTTAAAATGGAAACCTGCTGATTAATTTTTTGTTGATTGAGACTTCAGGATTGCAGGAGGCTGCTATTTTAGTTTCCTCTAGTGTTTCATTTTTGGTTGCACTCATTAGTGAAACTTGTTTTCTCGGAATAAATTTGCCCCTGTCTAGCATTCTAGGTTCTAATTATTCTTTAAAAATGTATTAAGTTTCTTGCCATATTGAGATGCTACCAATTCTTTATAACTAATAATCTGTAAATATTCCTCTATTTAATATGTTTATGCCTTGCTCCAGAAATAATTTTAAATGGTTTACATAAATATGAACAGGAGAAAAATAAAGTAGGACAAAGGTAAAACCAGGGTAGGAAAATAAGTTGAAGCCAGGAGTAACATTCGTTCACAAAATGGATGCAGTGAGGTCTTAATCCTAGGCTAGAGATAACAAAAATTTGGTTCTGAATTTCTGGAATACAATAGAAGGAGGGTGAAATCAGCAGTTTCCCAAGTCATGGAAGCTCCCATAGAACAATAAAACTCCTCTTTAAAGGATGCTGCTCTTGGAGCTGAGATCCAAGAGAAATTTATCTTGTGGATCCTTGCGGAAAGGGTCCAGAATATAGCACCCTCTGCTGTAAACTGCTTCCAGTAAACACATATTTTAGGGGCTGCTTCTCGTGTCACTCAGTGTCAACCAATGCATCATAGCAGGCACAGTTCAGTCAAGCAGAGGATATGTAGAGAAGGGATGGCTGCCTCTCCAAGCCCTGTTTGATGAGTATTATGGAGCTCTGAATTCAGGGAATGCTCTCTGACAAGTGCTTGCAAGACCATGCATGCTGGCAGAAAGCTGAGTTGGGGGTAGTAGAGACACCCCCCTGCGAACATTGAGGCTCCCAACAGGCATACTGACCTCTGAAGTGTGCCAAGAGAAAATTCCAAGGAAAGGCCTTAAAATCTGCTCAAAATTTCTGTTTTAATTCCCTACAGTACACAGACCAAGGAGCGATCATTCCCCTCTGCCCCTGAATCCTCTACCACTGATTTTCAAATACTTCTAGGCATGGAGCCTTTCCGTAAATGAAATCTAAAGGGAAGGTAAATAGTAATATGGCTGAAAATGGAGCTGTTCTAACCGAGGCAAGGCTGCCCCACCCCTTGCTTCTTTCTCCCACTTCCACAGCAGCCTAAGCGAGCACAAAAAATAACCTGGAACTCAGCAGAAGAAAAATCACAGTCAAGTGTCTGTCAAGTGATTCCCTGGGAGCATGTGAATTGCTTGAGGTACCTTCCAAGATAAACCGGTTGCAGAGAACATGTCTAGAAAGCGAAACATTTGCTGAATAATAGTGTTTCTTAAATATTAATATATATAAATATATATATATATTTTGCTATAGGCCCTTTTGAAAACCTAATGAATATGCTAGGTTTTCTTCCAAAGGAGGGAAAAATATGAATAAACACAACAAAGTTTTATATCCAATGTCAGGGAGGTTTTAGAGCCTAGGGAGCCTCTCTGTATAGGATTTTTAACCAGGAGTCTGGTGGATATTAAGGATCATCCACTAAAAATGATTACTTTAGCATTACAGGAGCTAAATTCTTTTGGGCCTCCTTTGGGGCAGATCTTAAATAGCAGGACTATCATTAAAGCCTTTATTTATATGTAGCAATAAAACCACGTCAACTCCAAGAAAGAAAATATTGAGCTCTCTATTCCGTATGGCAGGGACCCAAACCCAACTCACTCGAAATGGACGGCAAATCATTAGAAGCCAGTGAAAAAAGGGGGTCTGGAACACACCTCAGTCCCTCCACCCCAGCTCCTGCCCTGAACGTCCTCCCAGGGCTGCCAGGAAACCCTCCCTGCTGATTCTGACTCTCACGCTGGCTCGAGGCCCAGGTTCTGAATCACACCCAAGTTCATGGGTCACGCAAAAGAGTCTGCCCCCATCACAACCCAAAGGAAAAACAGGGATGAAACCCACTGTTAGTGCTGCTTTATTTCTGACAGATTTCTCCTCGAAGTGACAGATCATTGTGGTCAGTATGAAAATAAGCATGTCTTAAATTCTGCCTGTTCCTCATGTAAACATCAGCCTGAAAAGCCCAGGCTAGCAATTTTCCAGACACTTTGTATGGGATTGTCATAATTCTGGGGAATAAGTTGCTGCCTTTTAACAAATGGCGTAGTCTAATTCCATCAGATAAGAGACTAGAAAGGGAAAAACACGTAATCTTCCCAGTGACCTGCTTGAGTCACCGTCCAACATACTGCATATGCTTAGTGTTCGGGTGAAGTTGTTTTGATGTTCAGGGTCACTTTGAAGTAGAACATATTCCTCAGGCTGGAGATTCAGCAGCACCCTTTTGTTCTCTCAGTTCTGAGTTCCCAACAGGTTCTAAAAACCAACCTCTTTGTTCCCCCTTCCTCTGAATTCAACTGGAAGTTTCCCATTCCCTGTTCGAGTAACATGTACCCATCTTACTAGGAAGTAGGTTTACTCTTATCAGTGTTTCTTAGTGCTTAGGGGACATGGATCCCTTGTGAAAATCTGATGAAAACCAGTAACCCCCCCTCTCCCTAGAAAAGCGTACATGCATACCAAAGTTTGCGAACAGTGCCAGGGATCCACGGAGCCCCATCTATGGAGCCCACGTTAGTCAAGATCCCAACTTAGCATTTATTGTCCCTGCTGTCATGGAGATAGGCATTAAAATCAGTGCATGAGAAAAGAAAAATGTGCGTTTATAAGATAGGGCAGGGATTGCTTCATACTTTTCAGGCTGAAAACATATCTATTTTCTCTGGAGATGTAAATATTTGTTAATCTACCTGATAAGTATTATATGGCCAAATATTACTAAGTTATTTCTGAAGTTCTGGTGGCTTTTAATAATGATGGGTCCAGTTACGCTTATGGTATCGCATCTCCTGGGAGTCAGATCTGTGTGCATATGATTAGACTTCTATGGAC